>CAUYSK010082061.1:0-81696 GCA_963575035.1 Avahi laniger
GCCCGGCCCCAAAGCCATCATTTTAACCATCGTTTGTGCAGACTAAAAAGAGCAGGGAGGTAAATTTTGCCAAGTAAAATAGTCAACAAGATAGATGACAATCAAGACTGCATAATTTTTGATTGACATTTTCAATCAATGGTTCTCAGAGTTTGGTCCCTGGAGAAGCAGGCATCAGGATCACCTAAGAACTTGCTGGACGCCCAGATCGTGGGGGCCACCCCGGACCTGCTGGCTCAGAAACCCCGGCTGGGCCCAGCAATCTGTGAGTCAGTGAGCCCCCCAGGGGATTCTAATGCATACTCAGGACTGAGAACAACTGTTTTAATAACCAACTTCGTTAAGAACACTCTCAATTTGTTTTATTCGACAAAGTCCTCTTATTTGGAGATCCAGAGTCCAGACACCGAAATCACACTATCTGGTCTGGAATCTCAGTCTACTATTCAGAAGCTCTGAGATCTTGGGCAAGATTTTCTCATCTGTGAAAAACGGAAGCCACCACAGCACTGGCCCATCAGAGCTAACACACGGGAAGTTCGGGGAGGACAGTGACGGGACGTGGCAGGCGGAGCCACGCGCCAGTGGCTGCCCCTGTCAACGGTGGTATGTGTTGGCACCCGGTAGTCCCAGTGCAGCCATGCCATGGAGTGAGGCTCTGCCTGACCCAACACCACACGCCAGCACACAGCTGTTTAACCTTCACAACAACTCCACAAAAGAAGAACTATTACTACCCCATTTTACAGTTGAAGGAGCTGAGGCACAAACAGGTTAAAAACTTTCTAAGGTCACACAGCTAGCAAGTGGCAGGGTTGGGAGGTACCTGCAGGCAGCCTGGCTCCGGCCCCCAAAGTCCTAACCACTATACAGATGTCCCTCGGGTTCCACAGGGCATTGCTTCCAGGACCCCACAGGTACCAAATCTGTGGATGCTCAAGTCCCATCGTTGGCCCCATGGAACCTACAGATGTGAAAAATCTGCCCTCCATATCCAAGGGTTACACATTCCTCAAATACTGTATTTTCAACCCACAGTTGGCGGAATCTGCAGATACAGAACCCACGGATACGGAGGGCTGCCTGCCTGCCAGTGTTTTCCTACTAGCTCTTCGGAGAAAAGACACACAAATAAAGGAATAAAATAAATTAACTAGAACATGGGTCACAGCCTCAGTGGTAGACTTTAAGACCCCAGAAGTGAGGATGTACCTCCAGGCTGGGCTGTGCCACCTGTCTCTTCACACCAGATCCTGGCATTACACCAGCCTGTGCTGAGAAGTCCAGCAGTGGGGACTCTCCAGTGTGCTTCCCTGCCAGACTCTGGAGAGCAGAGGCTCAGCACCTTGCATCCGAGCAGCCTCCCGCTAACCTCTCCCACTGCCAGAGACAAGAGACGTGGAAAATAAAAGAGACAGGTTGGCCATTCTGGCAGTGGTGCTTAATTATTGCTCAGCCCTCTGGAATCCGTATTCTCAGGTAGGGGCTGTGTATCTTTTGGGTGGAAGCGAGTTCACTAGGCCCTCGTTGCCGTCCCGTGTCTGCACCAGCCTGCCCGGGAAACACGGGAAAGCTGCAAAGATCTGTGCGCTCCTCAACCTGGGATTATTTCTAATCATCCATCTTACCGTTTTTAGAATGAGATTCGGGCCTTCTAGAACACAGTGGAGCAGATTATGATTCCATGGAAGCTACGACACAGGGTCGCAGCAATGGCAGGAGCCAAGTTGCAAAATATACACTGGATCTCAAAAGTTGAAACCTAATAGTCATAAATGTAAGGTCTAGTGAGATTGAAAACCCACGATCAGGATGAGGATGTCTCGGCTTCCCGCATACAAGTGAGCAAAAGTTTTCCGGGATTTTCGCTGAAGGCGAGCTCAATCCGTGATGTGACTGGAAGAACAGGAACAGCTGAAGAAGCGGTTCTGGAGTCCTGCCCTGACCGAGATCTGGGGTCCCTGGCACTGGCCCCTGACTGTGCCTCCTGTGAAAAGGGTCAGCACAGGCAGGACTGTGCCCAGGAAAGGAAGTCCTGGGGACTGAAACCAAGTCCTGCAAGGAACGTCGACGGCCCTGGACACGCCCGGCTCAGAGAAAGCAAAGGCCCAGGCTGAGAGGCTGGGGAGGGAGCAGCCAGGAGAGGCGCACCCTGGCCACCAGGATTAGCGCTTCCTCAGTTTGGCTCTAAAAGCCAAGAGAAGGCATTGAGGAGAGGCAACCGGGCGACAAACACAAGGCGGTCCTGCCGTGGGAGGCCTCCGCCCAGGCAGGCAGAGGGTAGGCCCTGGAGGTTGGCAGGCGCCCCATCTCAGGTCCTGCCGCCCCCGCGGTCCCGTGGACGGCCCCCACCAGCATGCCCCCTCCAGGAGTGAGACAAGGCCTCTGAGGGCCCTTTCCTTTACCTAGAAAAAACTAAGTGGAGTTTGGCCTGTCGATGGCAGTCTACACGTCACTCGTGGGGAGGCTCGGCAGGAAGGTAAGAGCATCCACGGGCCGCGTAGTAAGATTTTGAAATCCACCTGCAGAAGACAGTGACGCCAGTGGTGGCTTCCACTAACGAAGGAGGAGTTTGGGCGGATGATGGGCATTTATTGAAGCCGCCCACGTCCCGGCAGCCTCATTCTAAAGTAACCTGGGGGCCGCCCAAAGGGACATGCAAGGCTCCCAATTTACTCTGTTAGAGTGTCACAGGAGGAGTCCTTTCATTTTCTTAATAACAATCCTTAAATGGTGGACATCAGACCTGTCCCCTAAATAATACTGTGAAGTAGTCAGTCTGCCCCTGTCTGCATCGACTGTGCTTTGGTCGACCCCATGGGTTTGTCCCCACGGAAAGTCAGCCAGGGCTCCATGGACTGGCCCTGTCTGACACCCACACTTCTCCAACTCCACCACTTACCTGGACCTGGAGCTGCCTCGCTGGGGTGCTGCTTCCAGGGAATGGAGCACTCTCCCCGAATACAGGGAATGTGCTTATAAATATTTTGTAAATTCCCCTACTACTTAAAAAAATGTTGAGCTCAGTGCGACGCGGAACTGAACTGATTAGATATACAACATGAAATGCAGACGTGTCCGTTTCTTTCCCCCAGAACACTTTGGCTCAGGCCCACCCTGGGCTCTTCCACTGACTAAGAGATAATGGACAAGGGCCCAATTTTATTATTCAATAAATGTGGCTTATATTAAGAGCGGATGTTTTCAAACCCCTAGTCAAAAACTACTTTCCTCCCCAGATGCTATTTAAAAATGGGAAAAATTAAAATTTTACTGTCATATCTTAGAGGACCTCGATGTTATTAGTTACCCAACAGTCCTAAGAGAGACCCCATGCCCACAAATGTAAGATGGGAATCTATAGACAAATTTAGAACTGAAGAACCTAGAGGCCTGAAATTGCTGCCAAGTGTTATATGCGCTCACAAATAATTAATCATTGTTTAATGCACAGGTATAATGTACACTGGCAGTCTGCAACTTACAAATGGGTTATGTTTCCTGTTCATTTCCTTTTCCTTTTTAGAATACTTTTCCATTTACTGGAAAAGTAAATGTTTGGTACTTAGAATGCATTTCTCCATTGAAAAGACAGTCCGAAATATCACTGCGGTATGAGTTTGGGCCATGTGAGCTTGAAATGTTCAGTATTTTAAATAAAAAATGTGACACAGGTCTATTCTTGCAACACTCATGACTAGCAAGTAAAAAATCAAGTGAAATAAAAACATTTACGATATATCTTGAATCATGGTAATTAAATGAAAATTCGAGATAAACAGGAGATTTATCTGTATGTTTTTGTGTTGCCTCTAAAATAGACTTATGGAACTTTTAGGCATTTTAAAGGTCAATGGAACCATTTACTATAATTTAATAGCATTTAAAATGTAGAGTTTTTTTTTTTTTGTCAAGGTGCATGATTAGAAATGCTTTTCTCCTTATTTGATGTCTAATGCCTTTAAATGGAAAGAAGGGAAGAGGAAAGACAAAAGAGAGAAAAGAGAAAGTATAAAGAAGGAACAAGTTATAAGCATATAGACATTTACCTCAGGTAACTAGGGACACAGACTGGAATAAAGAAGGCAGAGGAGGTCAAAAAGGCTATGTTTTTAATTTTTGAGAAGGAAGAAAAGAGGTGTTAAGGGGCAAAGAGGGCAATTCTCCACTGTGACCACAGGGTGGCGATATTGGCCAAGAACAGTTTGGTTGCTGTTGGGGTGGGGAAGTCCTGGAGATCTGCTGGCCCTTAGTGTGAACAGGAGATTACAGTTTGAATGTTGCCGGGAGTGCGGAGAGGAAGAGAGACACTAAAACCTCATCGACATATCTGTATTAATATATAGATAAGATATATCAAAACATATATCATCTATGTTTTAAAAACTCCAAATATATCTTCATATGTAGCAATTTTTACAGACTGAAGTTTTCACCAAAGGTTCCACTTCAACATTACAGTATGCTCAGGCCTACACCCCCCTCAACCTAACACAAACATGTCTTAGGATATATTAGTTTACTCTTAAGCGCATTTAACTTCTCAAAACGTTTCAACAATATGACTGTTCATCTCAAAATCAGTATCATTTCTCTGTCCTCACGCCTTAATGTTTTCTATGTTCACAGAAGCACACACTTATACAAATACACATCTATCAGCCTTTACATATACATACGTATATATCTCACAGAAATAAAAAGCTATTGCTTTAAAGTAGAATCAAAGGAATATCAGTAAGAGAAAGATTTCTATGAATTTTATATTTGGAAAAGCAGTCAATCTAGTTTGTGAGAAAAGGGGTATACTTAGACTGACACTGCTAAATCCTTTAGACACCAGGTAGTTTTTGATAACCAGGATGTCAGAAACCTAACTATTTTTGATTCCGTTTAGATTAGAGTCTGTAATCATGGTTGTTACAGTGTTAACGAACACAAACTGTTTTCTGATGTTGTTTTATAATATTAGAGAATTTACTAGCACAGGTTCTGAAGACCTAAGTCCTAAGGGAGGCTAACAATTTACATGACTTTAAATATTGAGCTCGCTACATAATTTTAAAAAGTACTCTTCATTCTTTAAGACACTCCTTCAAGGGTGTTGCCCCCAAAAAGTTATTGTTTATCAGCTCTCAATGCCAAAAAAGAAAAATGAAATGAGCATCTGTGTTTGGTTTAACAGCTCAGATCAGAGAGGGCCCCGCCTGCACCCAGCGCTAAGGGTGAGCTTGCGCGCGCAGCGAGCGCCACAGGCTGCCGGCCTGGACGTCTGTGATTCTTCTCTTCTTGGTTCTGAAATTAACACTCCAGAGCAGCGCATGGGACATATGTGTCTGTCCCCTGTCCCGCAGAAGAGTAAAAATTATCTCAAAACCATATTGTATTGTTTGACGGTGACAGGAAGCATGGCCATTTTATCCTCACGCTCGATAAAAAGGAGATAATCACAACACTAGTAACAAAACAGTCCGACAGCACCAGCAGAGTAACAATCCCACTGGTAATATTCTCACTCCCACCCTTACTGATACTCCACTGCCATGCTACCTAGTACATGGCTCAACTGCCTAAACCTTACTTGTGTACTTTATTACACAAATGATGTCCCTGATGGTAGACATTTAATGAATAGAACGGTAAATATTTAATTTATCTCCTTTTTCCAGTGTGAAGGAAAGTGTTGATGAAGGAACATGCACTCACAATATTTACATGATGGAAACTGAGTATGAAATGAACACATATTTCCATGTTCTAGAAGCAAAGCATATACTTACGAGAGAAACACTGGGGAATTATTGCATGAAAATCCCTAAAGTCATCAGCCCCATATGTAACTGCAATAAAGAAGGCAGAAAGAAAGCTGGGTTGTGATACCATTAGAGAGATACAGTAAGAGTTTAACAGAAAGCTTTATTTTATTTTTTTAAAAAAACATATTACTGCTCAAAACCATTGTTTAGCTACTCATCTTCTATTGTTGGCTCTCACACAGGCAACAGAGAAGTGATCACTCGGAAACAGGCTGAATCCCTGGGGTCTTAAATCACAGCATTATATCATACAGGGCAGTTTGGAGCAACCGCTGATGGGTTCAGCATCTTAGAGGCAGTAACCCAAACACTCTAGAACTATGAGAAACCATTCAGCAGAATCGGTCCAAGACTTCAGCCTCATTACAGAGCACCTCCTGGGAGAGCACACAGCTCCACAAAAACAGCGTGTCTCTTAATGAGCTGAGTGCATCAGAAATGTTCTTCATTCAGCTTTTTCTTAGAAAGTGTTTATAGAAAATTAGAGAATGTTCATGCAACCCACTGGGTGGGAGAAGTTAATGTTTTCCCTGACCCCAGGCAGAGCTACCATTCCTGTGAGTGGTCCTCCCCAGCGGTTGGCGTAAGCGCTACCACTGCCTCACCTCCTCCAGCTCGTGCTCTCTCTGTTTCCTGGTGCGCTCCCACTTCTGAAGGCTCGGCAGATTCTGCGCACTCGCACGCACACCCACGCACGATTTTCCTGCCAAGGCTCACAGCCCAGTGACTGTTAGAGTTATGTGCACAGTGCTGAGTTAAACTCGTTGGATGAGACACTAAGTTAGTAAAGTCTCCAAAGTGACCTGCAGGAAACAGACCTCTTGAACTTCGCTTAAACCAGTATTTCCCAAATTTCCCTGACCACAGACCCTCCGTTTTTCCCCATGAAAAACTTAATAAAATATTAGGATAATGGGCAAACATAGTTTGGGAGACACAAAACCGTTTCTTGAAGTGACTGGCTTAATTATCTCCTAGCAAACCCTTCCTCTTCATCTGTTCATTTTGTTTGCTGACAGTTCAAACCTAATGGATAAGGCCGACAGCACGATTCTCACCAAGCAGAGCCGTCATGAGCCGGCTTCCCCCATGGGGATGTGCCTGCGGCCTGCGCAGCCCGGTGTATGGTAACCTTTGCATTCCTGTCTTCACGGAGCACTCACCCCTTCTACAAACCTTTTGACCTTAGTTATGCTACACGATGGGGCTTCTCCTATCTCAGCCAATGGGAGAAAAGGCAAAGGTGGTTTAAAGGGTAAGTATTACCACTTGAAAATGGAGCAGGTGATAGAGTGTGAAACTCCGCTGAAATAACAAAACACTGAGATACACCTGATAACGGTGACAATGTCCACATGGTGCTTATGATTTGAAAGTGAACTTCCTGATATGCCCTTCAGCTCTGAGGCCAGAGCTGCTACCTGTCATACGTGTGACGATGACCACAGCAGTGGGAGGTACCACGTTTACCAGTGTACACGGAGTACAGGAGCTTAGAGATTGTAAGTGAACATGTGTCTAACATTGGTCTCACACCAGAAAGTGTGGACTTGTGCAGTCTTGGGTAATCAAAGAGTAAGAGTAAGAGTAAGAGTAAATACTGACTTCTGCCAGGACACTCTCCACTCCACACGCTGCCATTTAATATAAAGAATACTGCAATACACTATTAATGTTAACATTAAACGTTAATCACTTTTCAAAAGAATCAGTTCTTTGCCTAGTGTAATTCAAAGTAATTTGTTAATTTTTGTCCTAAATACTTAATTCCCTAAAAATTACAAAAAGTTTAAAAAACAAAATGTAGCTTTAGCTATCAATTTGTTCCACGTCCCCAGAGTAAAGCTGAATTAATAAGAACTCACCCTTGTTCCTGTATCATCCATGTTCATGCATACAACTTCATTTTTATTGTTTTCTTTTGTTTTTTTTTTTTTTTTTTGAGCCAGAGTCTCACTCTGCTGCCCAGGCTACAGTGCCATGGCATCAGCCTAGCTCACAGCAACCTCAAACTCTTGGGCTCAAGTAATCCTCCTGCCTCAGCCTCCCGAGTAGCTGGGACTACAGGCATGTGCCATCATGCCTGGCTAATTTTTCTATTTTTAGTAGAGATGGGGTCTCTGTCTTGCTCAGGCTGGTCTCGAACTCCTGACCTCAAGCAAACCCCCCACCTCAGCCTCCCAGAGTGCTAGGATTACAGGCATGAACCACCCGCCCAGCCCCACACAACTTCTGAGTTTAGAAAAAGGAGTGTATGTTATACTAGATGGACAGGTAATTATGCACAACAGCGAAATGTGGAAACGGCCTGTTCTATGGTAAAGCCCAGTGTCTCGTGGTAGCCGCTCACTTTATAAATGCCAGGTACTATGGAGCACTTCCCACACGCAGCTGTTAATCCCCCCATTGTCCTGTGAGGCAGGCACTATTACCATTTTACCAGTGAGGAAAATGGGGCTCAGAGGAAGTTCTGGAATTTGCTGTCTTGGTGGTCAGCATGTACATTTGCAAATTTGAGATACCTAGTTAATACATAATAATTGGCATTCAAAATGCACATTCTCTGCATGTAAGCTTCTTTGGGTAGCAGAGGCCTCGTGGAAGCTGTGCTTATGGTGCTTGAGTGGCAATGCGAAGTGTGTATGCTGCTGCAGCTGCACAGACATGTATGCACGTAAGTGTGCTTGTGTGTGTGCACACACATACAGGCACACACCCTCACCTGCAGTGGGACATGGGGAGTAACGGTGCACTTAGCACGAGTCCCCCAAACAGTGAACTGGTCACCAACCAAGGAGCCAATGACTGGGAAGGTGTGGCCATTAGGGCCTCCACAGCTTTGTGCCTGTGTGGACCTCAGGGGCCCAGCAGCTAAGCCTGGCCCTCCTCGCCCCATAGCGAGGGTCGGGGACTGAGCAAAGACACAGAGGAGGTGAGCGTGCACAGTGGTCCCTGAAAGCTCCTCACGCCCCCGAGCTGCCGGCCCAGGGGCTGGGCAGGCTGACGGAGTTCCCATGGCGCTGCTGGCAAGCTGTGGAGCAGGCCGTGCGGCCCCGCTTCTCACTCACTCGGGGGCTTTGCAGGTGCAGACTCCACGCGCCCAGAAGACCGTCCTGCCTTTCGGCCGGGCCCCTCGCTTGCCGTAGGAGGCAGTCACTGTGGCGTCACGGAAGCTATCCTTCAGTGATCAACTCTCAGCCTTGTTCTCATTTATCTAAATTCCATCTCCAATTTCAGGCCATTGTTTTATAAAAGAGCACAGATTAAAAAATGTGTTAAATGTTTTTCTAAGTTTTCTAAATTTCTGAAATACGTTCTTTATATCAAAAGTAATTTTAATTCATTTGGCAAGGAATTTCTGTTCCTCAAACTGTCATATATATTTTCATATAAAATGCTGTGAACACCCCAGATTCTGAATTCTTATTCAGATTGACAAATTGATGAACATTATGGGAAAAACACGAAATGCCCACAAACCACACTTTTCAGTTTTCATTTAGCTGTGCACGTAATTATAAACTTCTTGTGCTGTCGTCACTCAGGGACAGGTGAAACACACTTGCGATGTTCAAAACAAGGGGGAGGAGATCTGCTTCCCTTTCAAGTCCAAGAACACTGACAGCTTTCTGGGGAGGGCAAACACATATAGATTTGTATTTAAGAGAATTTAGAAATATGCTCTAGTCGGACTTGTGCACTCATTCTTTAAGTCACCCTAACCTGGCAATCACCGTCAGATCATCAGTCTCTCATTCGCTTGTCTGAATATGGTTTGCAGGGACCTTGGCAATGCCTCCAGCTAGCACTTTGTGGAAGGGCATCCTGACCCGTGACCGAGCCGGGCAGAGCCCAGGAGTGGGAAAACAAGGTGAAGGTGGATGGGAGGACCCGGCACCCCATGCGACACCGCGGGCCACGCTCCGGCAGGGGGCTAGTTAAACCCTGAATGGGCACCAAATCCAGATGCCGTGAAAATCCTTCCAAACCTAGACATTCTGTGGACGGACACATTTGCTCTCAGACCACCCTGCAGTCGGGGGCTCGGGGTTTTCTCACGGGACGAGAACGCTGACCGGTACCTGCTGACCGCCCGCTCCAGGAAGGCGCTGTTGCTCCAGCGTCACGGAAGATGCCGCTAAAATGCAAACAAGTTCCCAGTCGGACCCAAGGACACAGATGAGCTGAGGACTACGGGTGGGTGTGACGTTGCACACCTAAGCTCCTCAGGTGACTGGGGACTCCTCAGTGGTGCCTGCCTCCGCCCTGACAGTTTCGACTCTGCTGTCACTTTTCTCCTCCTCACTCCACCAGCTCCTTCTTGCAGACAGCAAGGGTCCCGCTGTGTCTTACGCAGCCTGGACTGCTGCACGGCTCCCAGCGCGGAACCTTCTTCCACCCAGTGGGCATCACCGTTTGGGACAGGAGGCAAGCAGAAACAGGCCCAGGGCCCCGGCAGTGGCTCCCGGGGGCTCTGCCGTTCCTACTCCATGCCGGTCGCACGCGCACCCAGATCCATGTCCTCCTCCCCCGACCCAGCTCTCCTTGCAGCCCCGCACGTGTTGGCGACGCCCCATCTCGCTGCCGCGCGTTCCAGCCCGCACGAGGCTCCCGCTACTCTCACCAGACACAGCCAGATTGTCCGAGTCCTTGGAGACACCTTTTCTCTCTTGCTCTCTTCCGATCGCGCAGCATCCCAGCACGGCCATGGAGCGCTGCCATCAGCCAGCCCAGGCAGCTCGGCCGCGCCACATCCTGTCTGCGTTTCCTGTCCACCGCCCGGCACGTGAGTGCGTTGTTTGCCTCATGGGACCTCCTTTCAGGCTCCCTCTCAGTCTGCCCTGCCCATTGCACCAAGATCACTGTCCCCACCGCTGCTCTTACTGGGTCACATCTCCTTCCAAATGTTTCACAGGTCTGCCCTGTCATAATGAGACAAAAACCTGCAGTCCTGTGGTCCTATGTCAAAATTCACCCCTCTCCCCACTGGTGAGCAGCGACGAGGAACCCTTCAAGGGGCAATGCTATTCCCATAGGCACAGGGATGAACCTTATGGAAAAATGCTGAAAAACAGGCCAACAGAAACCTCACAAACCATACCTCATCCATAACCACGCTGCGGCTGCCACCGAGTGGGATACATACTCACTTTGTCACTGAGCCTCGGCCCCGCTGAACGTGTCCTCCGGGCCCCGAGATCTCTGGGTGTTGGAGTAGAAGGGAAGCTGTGCAGCTCAGCTGCTCTCCCCTCACACCCCACTCTCCCGCTACTCAGGCTGCGCCTTGCGGGTCTGGAGACCCTGCAGGCCTGCTCCATCGCCTGTCCTTTGTGTCTGTTCAGGGTCTGACCCTTCTCCAGGGGATTCGTGCCGATCTTCTCCCTTCGAGACTCCTGGGGTGTGTGCCCAGTTCTAGAGCCCGATGGTCTCCAGCCCAGTTCTGCACTCACAGGCTGCGACTGGCCAGAACTTGGCTTCCCCTTCTGCCCACTTGCTCTCCAGACAAGGTGCTCATGATACAGAGGTTGAATTAAGAAGCCTCTTACTTTCTGAAGAGAACCAAAATAGCTGAACCCCGTCAGAAATCCACTGACAGGAAACAAGGAGCTGCAGAGTACATGGCAGAAAGCATTTTATTTCCCATGGTGGTTACGAGTGGGGCTCCCAGGAAACTGGGTCCATTCCCACCAAGTTAGCAAAGGGGCGAATCCTTCTTGCCATCCTTCCATTCAGGGTGTACTTCACTCAGCTACCGTGAACGGAGCACGCATGGACTGGCTTTCTGCTGGAATGGGTTCTCTGGCTCCTCTGGCCGGTGGTACATTACACCCTGGCTGTCCCTGAACCTCACAAGTCAGGAGATGACAGCAGTGGCCCATCAACTCCTGGCAGGAAGAGGCAGCCAGACTGTGGAACAGGTATGAGCTTTAGGGCCAGAGGACAGTGTTGGACGTACAGTTGGTCAAGTGCTAACTGCTCTGAGCCTCAGTTTCCTTGTCTTCCAAATGGGAATAATCACATCTGTTTTGTCAGGTTTGTGTGAAGGTTCATGGTAGTACTAATAACGTCCCGGTTCTTTGGCAGGCACTATCAAGGAAAGGGCACTGTGGCTATTTTCTTAGCAGAAAGCCACAGGCAAAAATGATAACATCTTCTAGTCAACAAAGACTTCGGGACCTGTGGGATTAGCTACACCCAACCAACAGTCACTAAGTTTCTCAAATGGGGAAAGCAATGGGGATACTGCCTTGCAAGGCCACTGAAGGTGAAGGAACAAAGGCAGATGCCCTCAGGGGACATGCCACGGGTAACCTTACATCTGTGCAGCTTCCCTTCTACTCCAGAAGCCCCTGGTAGGCACTCACTCCATCAAGGAAGGGGGCCGTGGTGACCTTTCTAAGGGCCTCACTAACCATGTGGTGTTTTAGGGTCAACTGTCAGGTTGAGGGACAGTTTTGGTTGCTTCAGGTGGGACATGCCAAAAATGGCCAAAGTCATCGCTTCACTTCCAATTGCAGCCGTCAGAGCTCCTTCCCAGAGCAGACGGCCGGTGCGAGAGCTCAGGAGAAGGGCGGGATGAACTGACATCCAGCCCTTGCTCTCTGGATGCAGCACAACCGGCTGCCTGTCCCGTTTGATTTATGTTGTATTAACACAATTCTAATTTTTCACAGTGAACTAATTAGGATAGAAAAAGTTCCCTAGAAAAAGAGAAATGGACAAAGACTTTCTTCTAAAGCCTACAAGAGAGGAAACAGTAGGTTCAGAATGATGGTTCCATTTATGGGGTCAGCTTTTCAATCCTCGATTTGGTGCCATCTGCCGTCTTCCCAGATGCTGCGACTGGGGTGTTCTCTCCCCCACCTCCTAGTCTTTTCTCACGTCAGCTGACTTCTTGACCCGGGATCTCTGGGTAACCACAATTTGGGGGGAAACATTCAACAGGTAAAAAAAGGGATGTGATATCCTTCTTGCTTATTCTTTTTTGAGAGAAATATTATTATTTTTGTAAAAATAATATTTGCTTATTCCAAAGATATCAAGTAGACAGAAGTACTATGACAACATTTCTAGAAATTACTTCCAAGTCTTATAATTTAAGAAGAATCATGTGCAAGGCAGAAAATGAAAAACCAATAATAAAAATAGAATGAGACAGCTTAACTTAAAGTTTAAAAAGAGAGAAGAAAAAGGGACATTCTGGCAATAAATAAGGGCTGAAGAAAATTAAGATTGCTGGAGAAATAATTATAAGACAGAAAGGCCCTTGTCATGGACTGTGGGAGGATGACATGGCGTGAGGTCCCCGATATAAGTGAAAACTTAAATTTTGTTTTGTTTGTCATTCCAAATACTATTCCGATGAGGGAAATTTATACTGGATCATGCAGGCCAAAACGCCAAGGGAAGGAAATTCTACTAAATGACTGCTGCAGCCAAAGTGCTGGCTACGCAGTGGGAGGATGGACTCCCAGGATGTGCCTGGAGCGCCGCCTTCCACATCCAGGCCCCGTGGGGACAGGGCGGAGGACATGGCGGGCACAGTCCGCACGGCGGTGTTCACAGGCAGCCGTGAGGGCAGGACAGGCAGAGGCGTGGAGGGGATGTGGGATCCAGGATCTCGGCAGCTGTTGGGTGTCTGCAGTGTGGGCCACGGAGCGCGAACTTGTGTTCGACCGTTGGGGCATGAGCTTTAGCTGACGTAACTGCGTGCACGCTTTAGATGTGGTTTTCGCGGAGCACGCTCTTACAGAAGCAACAGGCTGAACTGTTGCTGTCAGGGTAAAATGGAGTTTGGCAAAATGAAAGACCAAAGACTACAGTAAATATTTTGACTGTTGAGCTTGGCCCGGGCTTCCTGAAACAGGCTTACTGCATGTGCATTTAACACACCGATAAGGTGTAGGATACATCACTCCTGCCCCCAAATGAGGGAACACAGGCCAAGAAAGGGCTGAGACATCTGAACCCAATTCTGTTGCCTTCTTCCAGCAAAACGATCAGCTGCAGAGAACACCAGGGGCCGAGCACTGGGCTGCCCTGCTGGCTCTGCGGACGCACACTGCCATTCCCTGCCGTCTCCGGCATTGGCACTGTGTCAGCCCCAAAGATTCCAGAAGCCCAGCCCCTGCTCAGGGAGACCAGAGATAATGTAATCTCTAGGACACATGGAGGGTGGATCCTTTGCTGTCCCTCCCTGCCAGAAGCCTAACGGGTCCCTGTCAGAATTCCAAGCAAAGGGTGACTCAGCAAAAAGAAGGGGGACGGAGGGACGGGAAGGGTGGCTCAGTCTCACACAGCCCTCCTGACCCCTTGGCGCTTGGCCATGGTCCAGTCCTGCATGCGCTGTGCCATCAGAGGGTCCCTGGCCTTTAAGGGGAGTATTTACATAGTAATCGTGCTGAGAAGTCCCGGTGTCAGCAGGCCTCTGGTCACTTGCCACACTACAGGTGGAGATGAAGCCTTCGCTTCTGCCTGGGTCGTTTTTCCTGTGTTCCTCCCAGAAAGCACATTTCTTAGGCACCAGCCCAGGCGGTGGCTGTGGTGGTGAAAAGCAGAGAGGCCAGGACGACTCAGAGTGTCGGTGGCTGAGATGGTCATCTGCGGAGGGCAGCAAGGGCCGGCTTTGGGAGCAGTGGTTGGGAATGAAGCAGGTGGACCGGCGTGGATGCATCCAGCCTGGTGTACTGGTGCGCACACATATGTGTGTACACACGAGTGATCACGCATGTGTATGTGTGTGCATGTGCAAAAGGCACACAAAGGTCACCCTTCCTACACATATATTTACAAACGCAGCTCAGTGAAATCGACTCGGTGGTGGAGAGCCTGTTACTTATAGCAAATTGCCATTAAGAAGGACAGCGACGCGGACAGGTGGACAGCAGCCCCCACTGTCCAGAACGCTGGATCAGCTGCTCCTCACTCTGGGCACATTCCCCGGACTCCCAGCTCTGTGAGCCGAAGGCCGCAGGGGTCACATGGGGTCTCCGCCAGCCCCAGCAGTCACATGGAACTCCCTCCAGTTCCCGGCTGACGGGCACTCCTTTTTAGGGATTTCTGGGCAGGGAACCATGCCTGGCGGCAGGATCCCACACCTTGACAGCATGCTCACACGGAGGCTGTGAGTACGCGGCAGGACACGTGACTGCTCGGAGCCCTCTCACATCTTGGGTCAACCTACTGCTCACCTGGGTAAAACAAGCTCCAAAGACTTTGCTTTTTAGAGTTCTTTTCTTAAGAAACTTTTTAAAGCTTTTTTCCCCATTTCTTTTTTCCCTTCTCTCTCCCCCATCCACTCACTATTTCCTAAAAAACTCCGTACTTTATAAATGCTATGCATATGTTATTTGCCCCTCACAAGAGAGCCTTGCTGTTAATTAGCACCGGTCCCAGCAGGCTGCCCCCAACCCCCAGAAGGTGCTATGGAAATGCATTTGTAGAAGGGAGACCTGCTCCTGCCCTCCTCTGCCTCCAGGTAGTTCTGGGGTCCGAGAGGACCACATGACATGGCCAAGCCTGGGCTTCCTCACATACGACACTGAATGACATGCAGCCTCATGTGTCTGTACGACTGGAGAGTCACAGAGTGGAGACCCCAGGCCCCGCAGACAGTAGGCGCTCAAGCCATGCTGGCTGCCGCCCCACTGCCCCTGCTGCAGCCCCTTCGCCTCACATGGGCTCGTTACTCAGACACCTCCGGCTTCCTGGCACTTCGGTCAGACTCTCACAGCTCTTGGGAAGAACCTTCAAATGCCACATTTTTCCTAGTACGAATCAGCTGTTTCTTAGGATTCAAGTGTCTCAAAAAGTCCTGTCCTTCACATCAGCAGCATTTCTTTGAAATAAGGGAAGTTCCTTCCCTCTCTTTCCTGTCTTTCTGGTTTTATGATTCAACAGCCATTTACTGGGAAATACATGGAAATGACCGGTTTAGGTCATGCATTCTTCCCATTTAAAAATCCCAGAAATGCGAAGCCTGTAACATCTCGGGCAGGGCTGCTTGGCTCCCGCAGCTGTCCCGTGTGAGTCTGTGAGCTTTCAGGTGAAGTACCACGTCAAACGTTTCCTGTGCATTCACTCTTTTAATCCTTGAAGTGGCCTCAGAGAAAAACATTACCTAAACCTTACTACAAACGAGAAAAATGAGACTGGGAGAGGCCACCTGCCCTCCCCACGGCGCCTGGAGAGCGGGTGGCAAAGCTGGGACTCGCGCCCAGGCTCACAAAGTCCACGGCCTCTTGCTTCGCTCACTTGCTGCCCCTGCTCAAGCCCGGAAAGCGTTTGCAAACCTGCTTGTCCTAGCCCTTCGAGTTACGAAACGAGGCCCCCTGAATAGCCACATTACTTATCCCTGCAGGAACCTTTTCTAATTCGGGCAGGGCATCCACAAGTGCATGTGCAAAGCCCTGAGAGGAGAGAGGAGCGAGGAGCCAGAGAAACCATGGCAGCCCAGGGAGCTTACAGCCTGTCGCAGGAGGGCGGAGTGCATCAGAACACACGGGCCGGTGCCCAGCAGCCCTGGGCATACGTGGCAGCGCACAGAGGGCCTGGTTCTCAGGAGACGGGGTGTGCCCGCGGGAGAGCGGTGGCGGGGAGGGCTTGTTAGAAGTCCCATAAAAGGGTTTGGTCTCCCAGAGGGTGACGTTCAAAATGAGAGCCGGAAGAGGGCCAGCAGTGGGGGTGGGGCGGGGGCTCAGGGATTCTGGGGACAGTGATTAGGGAGCAGGAGGATGGCAGGCCGGGCAGACGCCAGAGGCCCTGGAGCTGAGCTGGAGTCCTGAGGCCGCGGGAACCCTGCAAGGTCCCTGCTCGGCGGAGCCGCGTGTGGCGGGAGCTGGTTCAGGGAGACTGCTCTGGTGTTGGGATGGAGTCCTTTGGGGGAGGGGAGAGGGCTGGAACACTCCACAGACAGAGAGGGGAGCTGAGAGCCAGTAGGGTGTGTTGGGAAAAGGAGGATCAGGAGTTGAGCAGAGTCTTGTGGGGTCTGGGCTCGGAGGCAGAATCGGCACCCACAGCCACCATGTCCCACAGTCCGCAGTCGGGGCAGCCACCCTCTGCCTTCAGAGGACACCACCCAGCAGCCCAAGACCCAGCTCCCAGCAGCCCCAACTTCTCCAGTCTGTCCTTCCCCACCCTGGGATCTCCCACCCTTCCCTCTGCATCCAGATGCACCGTCCCCCCTGGTCCCCAGGAGCAGGCCCGAGAACAGCGATTGTGACACTGCGCTCGTGTGTCATCTTGTAACTGGGTTTCCACATCCTCCTGGCTGTATTGTAAAAGCCTAGAAGAGGAACAAGTGCAAATAATGAAATATAGGAATGTAGGAAAAGAGGAAGCCACCGCGAGACAGCAGCCCAACCGAAATACAAAGAATTATGGAGAAGTGACAGAAAGGGAAGTAAGAGTAAGGAATTGCATTGGGTGGCTTAGCAAAGTGCAAGCACACGGGTGCACACGCAGACACACACACATTCACACACGCAGACACACACGCATTCACACACGCAGACACACACGCATTCACACACGCAGACACACACATTCACACACACAGACACACACGCAGCCTTTCTTGCATCTAAATAAGACTATTAAAAGAGTATGAGCTCTTAGTTCTCAGACTCAGAGGGAGAGCAGCAAGTCCATGTTGCAACCCAGCAGCCAAAGGGGGATCGCCCACGTGTGCCCCTGGACGTCTGCCCCTCCATGGTGCTAGATCCAGAAATTCCTGATGATTCTAGTAGGCCACTCTTATATTTAAAATTTCCTCTTATATTTAAAATTATTATATTTCCTCTTATATTTAAAAAGTCAGAGTAAAAACATGGTAAAACTTTCTGACATCATAATAAAAAACTTAATATTAGGTCTGAGACAAAAATGGATTAATGGAACAGAAAACATAAATGTATTCAGGTTGGTAAGTTTAGGGACCTTCAAATATTTTTTAAGTGGGGATAACAGGCATGGAGAGGAAAGCCCGGAATCTAGGGAAAAACGAGAACAACACAGTGAATTAACCCGTTTGTGGCATTTTCTGTTTGTGGCGATAACCAGTGGCAGAGCTCTGAGTCAAAGACATCCCCACCAGAGGAGTTTGGAGGTTGCTTAGAAAAAAATCCTTATCTAGCATTTTCACAGGCATGTGGCAGGCGGGGCAGGGGCCCCGCCAGGAGGCCTTCCAGCCCATCCTACGCACTGAGGCCTCTGAATTCAAAGGGAACGTTCCCTCACTAGCACAGGTTTTAAAATTAATGCACTGTTTTCCCTCTTCCTTATTTTCCAAGAGTAATGTTGGCTACTGCAAGAGCTATCATTGTTCTTATAGGAAACTACTGATTATCTGTTGAAGCTCTGAGACTTTAAATTTGAGTGATACCTTCTGAAGATCATTTCTTTCCATTTACTTATTATTATTATTATTATTATTTTGCAAGCTAACACATTAAACTTTGCAATGAATCTAAAATAAGAGAGACTGCAGATTCAGTAACTTTTGGACAAGAGCTTCGACCACGGCCCCTCGGCACACCGCCTGGTGTGCACAGGGTTTTCAGTGGGCGGTGTGGCCCTAGGGAGGCTACAGACCTGGCCCAGACTCTCCTGTGCTCCCACCTCCCATCCTGCTGTCAGGTTTCAGGGTGGGGGCCCAAGGGTGCCCCAACCCCTGCTTATACATGACACCTCCCTACTGCATTCATCCTTTCATCAGCTCACCATGGCATTGACTATACAGGTGCCTGTCCCCTATGCGAGTTTGTGCCTGAGGGGAAGGACAGCCCAGACATCTCGGTCATTTCCCTGGAGACCGAGGAGGCTAACTGCCAGGGGCTGCCCAGAGAGAGGTGGCAGGCCCGTTGCCTTCACCTTCCCCTGAGACCCCGCCCCCTCACCCTATGACTTTGCCTTTGAGGCGTCCTACGGAAACCCTCCTGGGCATTTGTTCTGCATGGCATTTCTACGTGTCACCTATTGTTCCTGCCCAACATGATGTCTCTGACGTTGACGTGTAACGCTGCAGCCATCCAAGCATGCCACTGAAAACCCAGATATTGAACAATTTCCCTCCCATATAAACCTTGGTGCATTGCACAGGGATGCTAACGCTCCGTGCCAGCGACAGAGGATTCTCTGGCCCCCTCATGAAGAGACACCCCAGTGACCACAGGGCCTGCAACCAAGGGCATGGACTAGTTACTTTAAAAGTTCTTTACCAATACGAGGAAAAAGAAGAGCAGAAATGCTAGAGAGGGTACAAAAGACCTATGACTCCAAGATTCTGACATTCTCTTTTTCCCCTTTGGTTTTGGCAAGTACATTTCTCATCTCTCAATCTTGTTTTTTTGTTCAGTATTTTAAAAAGTACATGGTACAAAGACCACTTTCTTGGACATCACATCCCCCTGCCTGCCACCTCTCAGCCTCCCTTTTGGCCCATGTTCAAGCCAGGCACCAGAGCCCTCACCCCGGCTCTGCATCTTGCTTGCTGCCTACTTGCTTGCGAGCTGCAGACAGGGCTCTGCTCACACAGGTGCAGCTGGGTACTGGGAGCACGCTGACTTCAGCCAAGCCACGCTAGCCAGTGGGGTGCCAGGATGCTGTACAGGGGGCCCTGGTGGGATGGAAGCCCGGTCACCCACAGCAGTGACCACGTGGACGAAACACCTTTGCATTGGTGTTCTCTTTTTCATCCTTTCCTGTCCCCCTAGGATCAGTTTTCAAAGGACCCAGCTGCTCACAGCACCTGAGTGGGCTTGCTCTGAAGGCAGCCCAGGCTGGGAGAACCACTGATTCCCTCCAGGTCAGGGAGAACTGCAAAAACGGCAAGCCTGGGGTTTTTAAATCCCAAGTTACAGATGAACCCACCAATCAGCACCATCCAGGAAGGTGCTACGGGGGACTCCTGCCTTCTCTGCTTCCTGCCATCATTAAGAGATTTAGGATGATTCCAGCATCCTAGCTCTGGGCCAGGCTGGGTCCCAGCAGGAAATACAGCGGCCTCCTTCTTGTAACAGAGGCGCTGGGAGCAGGGAGAGACTATAGCATCTTCCCTGCAGAAAACAGGCCCAAGGTCCTGGGAAATTTAATGATCACTGGGAGAAACATGGGTTGTTGATACTTTTTAATAAATAAAAGTGTTAGTATGTAGTGAATTTAGCAATTCACTGAAAAGAGATCCCCATAGACAAAAAAGACAGAGTTGAAGATTATCCTGGAGCAAAAGTGGCATCCACTGGGCTCTTCACAGCCTCTGGGGCCAAAGGGCTTGAGCACACCTGGAAGCTCTGACCCTCCCAGCCAGGAAGTCCTCCCCTGTGTGCCTGAGGACTGGCCTAGATGGTCAGTCATTCCATCTGACGACATCAGAGAACAGTTGGAGGCGAGACGAGAAGGTGAGCAGCTTCTTTTTCTATTCTCCCTCACAGCAACAACGCGTCCAGTGCAGACATGAGGAAGGACAGCCCAGCAGACCCACGTGCTCTCCGGACCCCAGGCCTGGTGGGGAGGCGTGGGGACAGACGAAGGGGCTGCAGGCTGAAACCACTCGCCACGGCAAGAGTGGGGCTGGCAGAACTGAGGAACTGAGGAAGAAGAAAGGCAGTGCTCTCTCTCTCTCTCTCTGTCTTTCTCTGTTTTTTAAAATACAAGTGCCCTGGGCCAGGCGCGGTGGCTCACGCCTGTAATCCTGGCTCTCTGGGAGGCCGAGGCGGGCGGATGGTTTGAGCTCAGGAGTTCGAGACCAGCCTGAGCAAAAGCGAGACCCCGTCTCTACTAAAATTAGAAAGAAATTAATCGGACAGCTAAAAATACATAGAAAAAATTATCCGGGCATGGTGGCGCATGCCTGTAGTCCCAGCTACTCGGGAGGCTGAGGCAGAAGGATCGCTTGAGTCCAGGAGTCTGAGATTGCTGTGAGCTAGGCTGACGCCACGGCACTCTAGCCCGGGCAAAAGAGTGAGACTCTGTCTCAAAAAAAAAAAAAAAAAAAAATACAAGTGCCCTGGAAGTCTTGGAAACACGGAATTGCAAGTTCCACTGGATGTCGGAGGAAGAGAACGGCCCGCGCTCTGCCTGTGTCCTGTGCCCCGCTGTGGGCACAGCGTCATCGCTGGCCACTCCTGCACCCTCAGTCTTCCACTCTTCCTTTCACGTCTTGTGTCTTCTATGAAAAGATTCCACCATAAGATCTAAGCAAGTGAAAAGAGGTGTGGGAAGCCATAACCTTGCTTATGAGCAATATTTCATTTTCAGAAAACAAAGTATTAAAAAATCCTAACAATATGTAAGAGGGGAAAATACACCTTATGTGTAATTCATAGAGAGCTTTCCCTCTTCAATGACAAGACGTTCATATTTAGGATATTGGTTATGCCAAGATATGTCATGGTTGAGGGCCAAGTAAAGTTGCTAATAAATAATAAAAATATTTGCATGTTAGATAAAGAAATGTTATTAATGCTTTATTCACTGGGAGGCTTCAGGTTTCAGTGATAACCCAACAAAAACTTAAATTGGAAGGATTTGAATAAAGACCAAACAGGTTTAAACGTCATCGCTTTGGCCTGATTATGAAATGCTAAACCTAAAATATGCAAATTGAGACAATAAACAGAATTGCCAGCTGACCTCAGCTCATTCCCTGGACATTATTCTTACTCAGAAGTTAGAGACATCCATCTGCATCAACTAGTGACAAGACATCAAGAACGAGAAAGAAAGTAAAACTGACCTCTGAGGCAACCGACCAAAAGAGAAGCAAAAAACCCTTGAACTAAAATTCATGCATTTACTCATGGGCAAGTCCCTCAGACACCCTTGCTTTACACACAGTTGTAAAAAGGATTAAAGGGTTCTTTCTTATCTTAATCCCCAGCAGATTAGAAGTTGCGAATTAGAAAGGAGAGAAAGAGACAGAAAATATTATCTGGACAGATAAGAGAATTCAAAGCCAGGATCATTCAGGGTGCAGCTATATGTTCTTGCTGCACAATGCCTTTTCCTGAAGTGAACTCCAGGACCTATGGGCAAACACAAGTACACTTTCTGGCCACAAGGGGACTACACATTTGAAAACTGGACTGTTGAGGAAAATCTAGAAGTTAATACCCCTGCTACATAGGAGGCAAGAAGAAATATTTGGTGAAAGAATGAATAAAGGAATGAATAAGCTATCAAATGAACAGATAATACAATCTTCCCTGCTTACGGGCTTAACACTTTACAAAGTGTGTGCCCCCAAATCATGTGCCTATAATGCTAAAGTTAGTTCTTAGAATACTACACTTGAGTGAAGAAGAAAAGGTTAAAGTATTTTCAAGATAGTCTTTAAAGAACATTTAGGGGGAGGGCTGTCTAGATGATTCTAGCAAGATTTCTCATCCAAGAGGGTTAAAATACACCAGAAGTAAAATAGGGTAGGCTTGAGTAGTTCAGAAAACACAAGCTTGAAGAAATGCTCCCTCCGCCCAAATGCTGGATTAAGGAGATGCTAGCTGAGGTGGCCTCTGAACATGCAAACATGAGTGTCAGGCCTGGTGCAGCCCGATACTGCAGGAGCTCCAGGAAAAAAGTTTGCTGCAACGAAGGGCTGCTGGCCGGCTGGCTGAGTGACTGCGTACATGATTGGGACAGCACCTTCTGCCGCACACGTCCATTTCTGGGCAAAGATCTTGTCGATTTGATTACAACTATGTGCAAAGTGCATAAATCTCAGGTAGGGGTAAGTGAGGTTGGTGTGGGCTGCTTCCAGGGTCCTGCTGCTGGGAAAGTAGGTATGGAGGAAATACAGAACATTCTGAGACTAAAAACAGGAAATGGGTGAATTCAGTGCCCCTTCTGGGAAATGATGAAATGAAATGTGTTTCAACCCTAAGGTGTAATCATGCAAAACTTAGTTTATCATGGTTATGAAGACATACATGATTTCTCATCAAGATAAATGACTTTTGAAAATTTAAAAGCTCAACCAACATAATGATTAAATCCACCCCCCAATATCATAAAAATATAATGGTTAAATCTACACCCTCTATTCCCCATATTATAAAAACTACATAAAAAAGAGACAGTATCTAATGAACACTTGTGGTACATGTTTCAGCGATTTTTTAAAAAAATTATTTCAATAAATTTAGGGGGATATAGGTGCTTTTTGGGTACTTCAATGAATCACATAGTAGTGAAGTCAGGGCTTATAGTGTATCCATCATCTGAACAGTATACATTGTACCCTATAGGTAATCTATGGCCATACCTCCCTGATGGACTGATCTCACCAGTAATCTTAAATAAAACCTTTTAAAGTTTATAATTAGATGGTTTCCACTATTTTATTCACAAATTAAACTAAACAACAAGAGTTATTGTATTAAAATATAAACCTTTATGCTAGAAAGCATAACTAGTATTTAAAAGCAGATCTTAAATTGGTAAATACATAAAACAGAAGTACACTCTGCTCCCTTGGTCCTTGGCCCCAGGTGTGTCTGCAGGTGACACCGCCTTTGAGCCAACCACTGAAACCCAGCGCACAGGGATAAGGCACTACCAAGAGCCCAGCCTGCACGGAGACTTCACTTCACAGATTGACACCCAGAGTGGTTGCACAAATCGTACCAAAGATCTACATTTATGAGTAACCAATGCAAATGAGAGGGAATGAAAGACAGAAATGATGGGAAATCTAACAGTGTAAATATGTTCACACTTCAATGACACATTTCTAACGGTTAAGCCACAAGGCAGAATTATCTGTGCACAAGGTAAGGTCATCCTTAGAGTCTACTGGTGTAACGTGCTGTCAGAACCCAATTTATCCTCCACCTGCCTGCCTCTGCATCCTGCCTGGGGATTCTCTAGCCAGCTGCAAAGTCACCTGCAGCAAACTCTCTTTCAAACTCAGGAGAGCATGAGTCTCTGGTGGGTTCAGAAATGCTACCTGTTTAGTTCACTAAATTCCCAGATGGGCCCTGAAAAGCCCACCTAGCATCTGCACCATGAACGCCAAAGGTGGCTGGAAACAGTAGGGAGGGGAACATCTGTGCAGTGTCCTTGAGAAACCGAGTCAGGGACCAGCCTCCACAGCTGGGCTCCTTGTGAAGCGGGTGATGTGCAGAATCCATGAGTGCTCAGACCAGATACGCATCCCAGGATCTCAGACCACAGCCTGCACAGGTAGATGGCACCAGCTTCCGTGGCTGTGGCTGCCCGGAGAGGAGGGCAGCTCAAAACATCACAGTGCTGATGGTGGATATGGGATTCAAGCCCGGGCCTGGCTGCCAAGGCCGCCCCCGCCTGCAAACTGCCACCCCTCCTCCTCCCGTCTCCACTGAAACACTTCACTCGCTTGGGGACAACTTCATTTGCTTCTCACACGGCTTCTTACACCTCATGTTGGTCTGCTTCAAACCTACAGCTTTCTGAATGTATGTATAAAGTAAGAAAGACCAGCCGTCTTGTTTCCAAAGCCTCGACTCAAACTTTGCATGGAGCATCCCCATAGATCCCAAACTTATTTCTCACAGTCTCTACAATCCGTTTTAAAATATAGGAATGAATGCCCTCATTGTGACAGGGTTTTAACTAGGGCGATTCATGCTGTAAGATTTCTTGGTAAAAGGCAATAGAAGAAATGGTATAAACCAACAATCATTTTGGGCTGGGAAGGTTGCCCCCTGTGACTCCCCACCCGTTCCCCATCAGCCCCACCGCCCCGCCCAGCGCAGAGCCTGGGCGGCTATGACTGCCTAGCCGATTTCCCTGCTGCCACCTGCCCCTGGGGGCGGTCCCCTTGGCCCACCCGCACATCAAAGCCTTCCAGCTTCTGTGGCTGCACCTACCCTTCCTTGGTCCACCATTTTGCTCCCACCTCCTGTTCCTTTCTCCCAGCCATCTCTTTTTAAAATCCTACCCACTCTTGAAGGCACAGAATATATGAAAAAGGCTGCACACATCTCATCAAAACTAATTTCTCCATGTAACAATACTACACTTGTACCCCATAAATTTATATAAATGAATGGCAAATGTAAGCATTAAAAAACCCCCCAATTTCTCTCCTTGCTTATTTTGTGGGTTTTTATGCTCCACTGTAGCGTTTTGTAAATTCTGTCCCCTTAGAAAGACTCGGGCCAGGTCTTACTCATCCTCTACTCCTCACTGTGTGCTCAGCAAGTGTTCATGAGCGACACTAGACTGGATTGTAGATATCATGGTCAAATCCCCTGCCAGTTTACTGTGCTATTTCGAATGCAATGCCAATCTGTCTCAACACGCCAGTCCGCTAGTCCTTGTCCTTTTGATGGTAACCACAGCCACAAACACACAGGCTTCTGCTAAGAGATGGCAGCAACTAAGAGTCAAAAGAGCCAAAGATTTAGAGTCTGAGAACTTGGGTTCACATAAATTGAGTGATCTGAAGACCAGGTAATTAACCTCCATAATCGTAGAAACTGACCAACCATGAGACCGAGCAGGAGGACTGGTCATTTCAGGCAGCGACTGTCACCTCTAGGCCCTGCCGGGAGAGGGGCCTGCTCTGGGAGCTTCCTCGTCTGCGAAGCGGAGGGAGGCCACACCTCCCAGTGGCGAGGCCCACGGTGACTGTAGCCTGTCCCACACTGGCTTGCCCCGTCGAAGGGCAGCCTTCTTGCATCTTTAGCACACAGTTCTGGTGCATTTTATTCCACGAATGGGGACTATCAGCACGCAAAATAATGTATCACTTATTGAAATTGTTTCATCCTGATCATCTCAAGTTTGCTTGTTTTCCTGCACGTCTTGCTTGTTTTCCTGCACGTCCAGCTTGAGAAGAGTTGCTGACTTTGCACCTGGCGCAGCGGTTCCGTTGGCTTATTCTTGAAACAAGGTGGTGGCCTGTCCCATTGTCAAACGGCTGCAATGGATGACGTCTGGGGTCTCAGAACCACTGTGTTCTTGTTCTAATCTTGGTACCATAGTAATGAGGAAGCAGCACCTTAAAGCAGCGTTTTACCTCAAAGACTGTGCCAGAAATAACTACTTCACAATGCACATAATTCACTCTTATTTTTCTTTTCGAGGTGAGAACTTTGCTAACAGCTCATTGCGGGGCATCTTAGGAAATCAGTCAGCAGCAAAGTTGCTTTGCCCTCCCTCTGGGACTCGCACGCCTGCTACCTGGGTGCCCAGAGAGTTGGATATGGTCATTTCCAGAGGTAGCAATTTAAGACTTCAGATGATGTATTTTTCTGATAAATTTAAAACATGAATTTTTTCACTATTTAACAATTACCCAGGTATGGCTGGCTGACTGATGGGAAATCGACAGAGATGTCTCTCAAAAAAGGGAATTCTCTTAGAAATGCCCCTGGCCTATCACAAGAAAATGTTGGGTTTTCTTTATTCTTTCTAGAGAAAGTACATACTTCATACTTCGATTATAGTAAACTGCCCCCGCCTCCCCTCCAATCCCTCCTGATCCTCGGTAGAACTTGCAACACGAGCCTATCGTCGGGGAAAGTGAGAATGAGACACCAAGAGGCACAGCACGGTCCTGCACGGACCGCGAGGGCTGCGCGCAGCACACTGGAGAGCCATCCACACACCTGTGACCACCAAGCGCACTGTCCACCTGATTTCTCTCTCACTCACACTTTCTAAGAAATCTTTCCGCGGCTATGGTATACCACCTGCCCTTTAATGGTTCATGGAATTGTGTGACATGGCACCAAACATTTAAACTGAGCTCTGGAAATTCTGGATTTCAGAAGAGGACTGGATTTGTTAAAAGACAATATTTCCACTCACAAAAATGAAAAATAAATTCAACTAACAATCTGATAAACAAAGCTACTTGCGAGACCAGCTTCCATGGCATAAAGTGAAATTAAAGGAGGATTCTTACGGGGACAGTGGCATATTTTTCGGCTTTTGCTTAGATGCGTGATGTGATTTTTGCTCCCTTTAGGGAGCGTGCAAAGACTTAGTTTTCAACAGTTTAGAAAGTCTGACTTAAACCTCAAGCTTGGTTCACTGACAAACCAGCATGAACTGCTTTCTCCTGCCGGGCGCAAGAGTGTCCGGGACCAGGCGAGGCGGAGGCTTAGCAGCTCAGGTATCTACGGTCATCTTTTCTAAATTGTTATTTTTAACGGGTAATTAGACTGCTTTTTTAAAAAGGCTATGTTTCTAGCTAGGCATCTTATGAAGCCGTGAGCGTCTGAAGGTAGGAAATCTGTCTTATTCATCACTGTCCCTGCAACTCGCACACACAGTAATTCCAAAAGACCTTAACAGGCTGAAATGAAAGACAATGAACCAAATGAGGTAAGGATAACTGCCAGATCCCACCCTTTCATCCAAACATCAAAGGCACAAATAACAGACGCAGGGGGTGTGTCTTCAGGGCTGTCCCTGAGAAACTGACTCACGAGTTCTCAGTTGACAGTAACCACGGGTCATGGCTGCGAAAATCGAGCACAAGTTTGTGGGCACACATGTGCCATACTAGGAGGAACAAGAGAGGTGTTGTTCCTGCTCAGCTATCTGCCCTTCAGAACTGGAATATTATATAAAGTTCAGAATGACCGAAAATGTGTTTACTATTCCATGCTTTACACAGTTAGCTTTGGCATATTGTCATTCATTGCATCCCAGAGGTGAAGGTGGACTTGTTTGGACACAGGTGAGCTCCTTCCAAGACAGGGGCCGGGTTTTCTCTTTCATTCTGCATTCCCTGCCTTGGCATTCTCTGCCAGGGCCCTTTGGGTGCAATGTTCTAGGAGGGACGTGGGCACACTGCAGAACACAAAGGTAGAGTAAGAACAGTGTTTACTTCATTATATTCTGAGGAAACACACAATTTAGCTAGGAGGAGGGATTGTAGAGCTGTTTTCAATGATTTGGAGGGCTTTCCTACTTGAGAGGAGAGAAAATAGTTATACTGCACACAGCTGCAGGATTAGCTCCAGATAGAAGATGATTTAGTTCAGGGTTTTTCTAATAATCAGTGCTTCCCTAAACTCGCAGAAGGCTGCCTCCTGAAGTGTCCAAATAGGTGGGCAATCACCTGTTAAGGATGCTGAAGAGGATGTATGCTTTGGGGCCTAATGATCTCTTGGCAGCCTTCCATCTAGTCTTTCTCTGGGAATGGGGATATCTCTGCACAGCAGCAACATGGCACGTTCAAATGAACTGTGCTCGCGGCTAGCTCTATGGGTGTTGGGGGTGGGGGGAAATTTTTGTCTGTTTCATGCACATGCAGAGAGGCTACTGCTCCCTTTTCTACTGGGACAGTCATCTCGTGATCAGTGCATCTCATAAAAGCGCCCATGAACTTCAAAGAATCAAGGTAAACGTTTTCATGAACTATTTTAATGGAGCCAGATATTCAAAACTAGAAAGAACTGCTTGTGTGGCAAGGAGATAGTTTATTCTATATTTTATTTTTATCTTTTTCCTTTTCTATCATTTTTTTTCTTTCTGCCCAGCTGCATCCTTCCTCTCTCCCGCCAGAAGGTAAACTCTTTGACCCCATGAATCTTTCTGGTTCACTCCAGGGCCTAGCCGGGTGCCTGGGCTGGAGTGTGTACCTAGCACGCCCCTGTCTCAACCTCCAGCACCGCTCCACCTCTGCCTTCCGCTGGCTCCCTTCCATTCTGGAGCTAAATGGAGCTGGTCATTTAGCTCCAAAACTAGAGTAGAGTGCGGTGCAAGGGGTCTCTTTAGGTCTCTGCAGTTTAACTCCTTGAGGGAACTACGTCTTATACATCGTCAATTCCCCGTGACACCTAGTCCAATGGCTGCAATGGATTTAGTGACTGTACTTTGGAGATGATATGGATCTGAGTAATATGTCAACTAGCCTTCAGATTTTATTTTGGTTTTCAAGACTAAATAGGATAAAACAAATTTATAGTATATATCTATGAACATTTTAGTAAGATGGTAATTCAATGTAGGGCGCACTAATAATTTCTGAGATCCCAGGATGCTGTCAATATTTGTGCACTCAAGACCTTCACTGACTCCAGACTGCTAAGCAAATTCTAATTATACAGCAACACTTAGAATATTCACTCCTCTTATTCTTTCCACCTGTATTTTGAGATGACATATTTTATTTTATTCCCCTCGATTGTGTCAGCACTGCTCCCTTCCCTTTTGTTTTTAGTATTTTCATCTGAGGGTTAAATGTTGCTTTTTGACTTTCAATCCCTACGAAGATGATTTTCCATTTCTATAGTCAATCTCATGAAAAGGCATCATAAATATTTTATAATACATTGAATTTAACATTGTAGGTCAAGATGTTCATTACATTTCTGCTTTCACCCAGAGTTGTGTTATGTGATCAAGAAACAATACAAGGAGAAGTGGTATCTGCCTGTGAGGATCTTGCAATCTCCCTGAACACAAGGTACAAAATAACTGGGATACAACTTACGTCCAAATGCCAGGCTGTGCACATCTTGGATCTCTTTACGCTATGTTTATACTTCTAGCACTGACACAGAGGAGGGAAGAATTCTGGCTGTGCTCAGATGAACAAATAGTTTGGAAGTTGTTTCCTAGAGATGAGATCAGGATGACTTGCCCCATGGGTTGGTGATGTGTGAAGAGAAGGAACTTATTGCTGTCGAATGACTTCATAAAGGATCCCTTGGAAGGGACGAAGAAATGAGGGCAGAGGACAGCACAGCATGTGGCCTGGCTACACATGTGCAAGGAAAGGCACGCACCAAACACAGGGCAAAAGGGTCATCCTTTCCAACCCAGTTATGCAAATTGATGAATATTTTTGTTCATTATGTTTCTCTATGCCTTTTCTCTATGATTCTTAAAGATTTATTCCTGGGTAAAACAATTCAGTCACTAGTCCCTGGACCCAATTAACAGAATCCTGATAAAACCATGTGTTAAAAAGAAGGAAGAAAGGAGGGAGGAAGGGAGGAAGGAAGGAAAAAAGAAAGGAAGGAGGGAAGAGGGAGGGAGGGAGAAGGGAATGGAAGAGCAAACAAAGGGAAAGAAAGCAAGAAAAGAAGGAAGGAAGGAAGAAAGGAAGGAAGGAAACAGGGGAGGGAGAAGGAAGGAAAGAAGAAGGAAGAAAGGAAAAGAAAGAAGAAAGAGCAAGAAAGAAAGAAAAAGAAGAAAGCAAGCAAGCAGGAAAGGAAGAAAGAAAGGAAGCAAGGGCGAGCAAGTAAGAAAGAAAGATCAAAAGACAGTAACAGCCCAGTCAAAGCCACAATGACGAATCTGTGCCTTTTTGGATCACGGTGTGCTCAGGAAACAGCAGCCGCACGAGCACCCAGTCTCCTGAACTACAAGAACAGCAGTGGTTAGCAGCGGGAGGCGTCCCTTACACAGGAAGGCTGGGGTCTGGGCTGCACTGGGCACAGGGGGGCGAATGCCACCCCACACACGGGCCTTGGGGACACGGGTGCTGAGGTGGAATTGGGCATGCTTTCTCAGGCTGCAGGCAGGCAACTTGCGGCTTCTCTTTCTCCTTAAAAAAAAAAAAAAAACAAAGCTTTCCCTCCACCACCTCCTCCGGTCCGGTCCAGTGCTCCATGAGGCTGCACAGCATCTTTAGGACGTAACAAGAGGCTTCATTCTCCACAGTTTTTGCAAAACAACTCCCCAGATGTGATGCCTCTGAAGTTGGTTTACTTAGAGCCTGCCCTCAAGGGCACTCTTGGGGAACGTGCTTCACGTCTATAAAGCAATTACCTTGTTTCAAAAAAAATCACAGAGGATTTCCCAACTCAAAAGTTACCATAGAGAGTACAGGGAAATAGAATGAAAGGATGAAAAGCGAAAAGTGAAAGTCATATATTTTTGCATTTAATTTGGCTACTACGCTTTGGAAAACTGATTCGTTTTCCATGTTGCTGTATCCTCATTACTTTGTCCTTAATCAAATATCGACAAGACCCATAGTTAAAACAGAGCTATGCCAAACAATTGATGTTAACATTGGACTGGACTTAGATTTTCTCTAAGTCAAATGTGAGCAAAAAAGAAGAGGTGAAAAGCAAATTTTCACATTTATTTGTGACTGAACATTGAGAAAATACTTTAAAGAGCAAGTTGATTTAAAAACTACCTTTAGAGAGTTGATACATGACTAGTTTTTTGTGAAAGTTCAGCAGGGATTAATCTAAAAAGATTTTTTGTGTATAATATAATGATACTCAGCTCTTGGGAGCTCTCTAGCCTGCCCTGTCCAGTAGGTGGCCCCTGGCCTCAGGCGGCTCCTGCGCACTGGAAACGTGGAGCCCGAATTGAGATGTGCTGTGAGCATAAAATACGCCCTGGGTCTCAAAGACTTAGTTCAAAAAAAAAGTTAAAATATCTCATTAACATTTGCTCATATTGAGTACATGATTAATAACATTTCAGAGTAGTGGGTCAAGTAAAATAAATTCAAATAAATTTCACCGGTGTCGTTTTTCTTTTTCATGTGGCTACTAGAAAATTGAGAAGTACACATACAGGTTCCACCGGACGGTGCTACCCCAGAGCACTGTATTCCTGCGTTTCACAGATGTGTCCCAGAAATGCTGGTTATCATTCACCTGTAAAACCTCTGTCCCCCAAACAGGGACTGTTCAAGGTCGCATCTCTTAAGGTGCACAACTGGGCTGGGGCTGTCTGCCTACGACCCGATCAGAGAGACCCGTGCCTGACGTCCGACGTGTCTGTGCATGCACAGAGCAGCACATTAGGAGACACTCCAATAATAAAACACAGTTATTGAAATGGGAAAAATCAGCAAACGTAAACCCTTGAAGGAAATTTTTACACCCACAGCTATAAAGTCAAATATAAAAATCAGTGTTGAGACCATACATGAGTGGTAATAATACTTTAAAACTGTGAGTTAAAGCAGTCTTTAGAGTGACAAAAACAACTCCACTATCATTTCAGGATTAAAACCAATTCACTTAAACCACAGCATTCTCTGCTGAACACTCATTTCACTAAAGACTGCTTAAACTCTAACACTAAGATTAAATGAGTGGTGGCTACACCAGGTAGTGGTTGTCATTATTAACCACTGCAGCAGGGGCAGAAATGACCAGGGCCACCGGCAGATTCTTATTTTTATTGCCACCAAGTTCGACTGGAGACCATAGAGGTGTCATGAAGCTGGTCAAAATTCTGCCAGGTTCCAAGAATAATAATAAAAATGATCATATAGCTGCCTATAGGGATATAATGAAAGTCCCTTTCTCATTTCAGCAGGATTTCACTTCTAGGGCAACAGTCCTCATTCTAAAAAAGAGAATGCCCACATTTGCCACTCGGCTCTGCCACGCAGCACAGCCCTTGTTGGAGGACGTCCATCGATCACACGCAGGGGAGTGACACCGGATGTTCAGGGCTTCACCGGAATCATTACCCGGTGATTTCAGTGGAAATCGACAGCTTGTAGCCACATCCCCTGGAGGGGAAGTACTCTCCTGGCAGCTGGCCTTGCAAAGACACACCCCAGACCTGCGCTCAAAGATCCCTGCAGCTGAACTCACCCCTGAAAGTAGGCCACCAAACGGCTCTTCGGTTAATGGAGTTACAGCAAGTGTCAGGTGCCTCAAAGCACAAAGATGCAAAGGCACAAGCAGAGTTAAGTTTTTTGATAGTTTCCTAGACGTTTGCATACTGCTCAGCCCTTACTGAGAAAATGTCCTCACAAAGCCGCCCCCGCAGGCACAGGGACAACTGCAGAGGCCACCCCCTAGACCTGTACACACATCTCAGGGTTGTATTTAATCTAAGGAAGTCAATGGAGAATTCTTTGGAGGAGACCAAGCTAATCCCATGATGTGAAGAACATGGTGAGGTTAATCCTTTTCTGGAAAAGTCATAGTAATTTAGTAACATAGTAATGTAATTTAGATAGGTCTTGCTTTGAATTTTAAAATTCTTCAGACTAAAATAGCATCAATAATAATACTAATATTTCATAAATAAGACACAGGATCCTTTTCTCATCATAATTCCCCAGCAACCAACCTAAATGCTAAATAAACATTCTATTTATTAATATGGAGAGTCTAGTTGCACCTGCATTTCCAATTTGTGATATCAATAGCAAAGAGACATTTGGAACCAACTCTTTTGCTGGACAAACTATATGCACCCCTGACTGTCCCACGGTTTCCCCAGCAGGCCCACCCTTTCATAACACCCCCTCCACAAAACACACCCACCCACACACACTCACAGCTGCCACAAAATAATTCCTTCTTTCGAATTTCACTGTAGCTGTCAGGACACTACAATTGCATTTAAGCCAGCGGTGTGCAGATAAACCAGCTCTCAAAGAAAAAAAAAAAGGCCCAATTTGTAGCATTTGCTGATTTCTGTGGTATAAATACTTCCCACCATGGTTGGCTTCAAGCTACCAACAGTTTAACAATAGCCTGGCAGGTTTTCTGGGTACTTAGCAGTCAGCTGATCCCAGTTGGCACCCCACTAACTGCAGCACACTCTCCCAGTTCCCTAAAAGTTTGTTATCCCACAAATCCTAACAGGCAAAGGGCTTAAAGTTTCGAGCAGGTCTGTGGTAACGTGTGAAATGCAGTTCCTGTTAGGCCCTTGAAGAAAGTCGGGCTCATCAGGCGGAGTTCAGTGGCCCAGACTCAACCCTGCTGGCAGAGCTGACCCGGGAGGGAGCCTCCTGGCGCGGCCCCGTCCCCGGTGCAGGGGCTGCCCTGTCATCCCGCCGGTTCTGCGGAAGCTTTGCAGGCAATGGTTAAGGCTCTGCTCTGCTTAAACCTTGCGACTTTGCATAAAAGGAGGGGAAGCTTTTTTTTTCTGGGTTATATTTACACTTCCCAAATCAGAAAATGCCCTAACCAGATAGGGGGACAGGTGGCAACTGGCAACCACAGCTAAAAACCTTTTTTTTCTTTTTTCCATTTCTTTCTGAAACCCCATGTAGAAGGAAAGTTAACGAAATGTCGGTTGGTTGTTGTATACACAGAGCTAACTATTCTTTCAACACAGCTGGAACAAAGCAGAAAATAAAACTGGGACCAAAACCCTGACACACAGAATGTCACTTATCTATGTACTCTGACAGCACTTTTAATCTAAGAATCTTTTCATTTCCCCTAGTAAACCAATTAAGCGCAATGTGATCTTGAATTTAAGTTGACGGAATAAAATGAAGATAAGATTAACATTGGTTTTTGCTGATAAAAATAAACAACTTTCCATAGTTAACCTGCACCTTTGGAGACACGGAATGAACACTGCATGGACAGAAATGTGAGGATTGGGGTTTTTCGACCTTTCCTGGTCTGATTTTTCTATAGGGATTCCGTCTAAAGGCATATGCTCGGTTCCAGAAATCTCAGATGATCAGCCAAAGGGCGCCCCTCTGAATGTGCAGAGGCCCCCACGCGGAGGCGGCGAAGGCAGTGAGGATGAAAGTGTCAGGGCTGAGGCGGCCCCTCCATCTCGGGTTCTCACCTGGGAAACGTGCAGACGTTCTGGGCGTCACAACGGCAGGGGCGAGGTGGTGCCACCTAGGATGTGGGCGGCTACATATCCTGCAAGGGGAGGGACAGTCTGGCCCAAAGAAGGGCCCCTCTGCCCTGACATCAGTTATGTCCACTGAGCAACAGTGACCTACAATTATCAAGAGGGTGAATGTCATCCTTGGGAGATAAATTCCTGCATCTCACCTTAATCCTCACCTTAAGGTTCTCTCTCCTGTCCTAGACTCTCCATTAGCCCTAGTCTCTTTGAGAAAGCAGAGACACCATTCCATCCATCCATTCACTCACTACATGTTTATCGGACACCTACCTACTCCACGCTAGGGGATGCCCAGGTGCTGGGGACAGCGCAGTGAGCAAATCAGAGCTGTGTTCTTCATCTGCAAGTGACATGTGCTGCTCTAAAGCAGGGCCAGGAGGAGAGACGGGACAGCCGTCTCAGAGCATGTGCTCAAGGGAGGCCTCTCTCGTGCACGCCCCCTGGTTAGAGACCTCAGGGCAGGGTGGGGAACACCATGAGGAGAACCTGGGGACAGTCCGGGCCTGGGACCCTCCAAGGCAGTGCCCCAAACCCAGCTCATGATGACTCATCCCTGCCTGCCCTGTGACTCCTCTTGGGCCGTTAGATTTTAATCCTTTCTTTGCTAGCTCCTTCCCACTGGCCTTCGAACATATGCAGTCTCTTCCTAAAAGATCCTCCTGCAAATCCTCCCCCTGGCCCACAACCCCTCCTCCTCCTTCCTCCTCCTCTTCCCTGATGTCCCAACCACCGCCCAGCCCAGTTAGGAACAATTTTTCCTCGTCTGTGTTCCCGAAGGAAAAACACTGTAAATTCTTGTGAGCCTGGCTGTGCATTACAGTTACAGAGCCATCAGTCTCCAGTCTTTACCTGTGAAGTTCTCAAAGGCAGTGGCCACGCCAGCCTGGGACACAGAAGGCGCAGTAATGCTACCGCTACTGAGTGAAATCTACTGATTTCCTGCGAGTCAGGAAATTCAAATTTGAGCAGAGCACTCGGCCCACATAAGCAGTATCTACACAAGCCCTACAGTGAGCTCGGCAGGGGAGGGGAGGGGGTGACCCTGCTTTGGGTCAGACTCTCAACTGTCAGGGCTTTGTGGCCATTTACCTCCAAATACGAGGCAGCAGGGACGGCCAGCCTTTGCACGAAAGAAGGGGAGCCCGAAGCGTGGGCCGCTGTCTCCACGCGTGCCCGCACCAGCACATTCGCCCGCAGTGGCAACAGGACCCGTCTAACCTCTGTCCCCACCAGCGCCAGGCAGGCCTGGGCTGGACTCTTCTTCGCATCCCGGCATTTCCAGTCGCTGGGACAACGGGGTCTTTTCACAGACTCCACGAGCCTTGGCAGACTGATCACACGCCGCTCTCTCTGTGTTTCATTGCTGAGGAATTTTAAGCTTTTTGTTAGGTCAGGGTGTCAGTGCTTCTCCTCAGAGTCGCCTGCCTGGCAGGTGTCTTGACACGGGTCCCTCCAGTCTGCAGATGTCTCCGCCTGCCCGACATTGAGCGCACCACCATGAAGATGACAGTAATGTCAACAGCAGCGGCCGTGGATGACCATCCACGCTGTGCCCCATCCCGATCAGCGCTTCACATGTATCACAGCCCTCGCCCCGCAGGTACAGAAAGGGCGCGAGTCAAGGGCCAACAGCTGGGAAACGACAGAGCAGGGGCCCCGTGGGTCATAATGTGTGCCCCTAGACACGGGGAACAGCTGCGTCTCTCGCCAACATAAATATGCCACACACACGCACAGCTCATGCCATGCACATGCACACACACCACACATACCACATACATACACACCAGACACAACACACACATATGCACACACCAATATCACACACATATACACACCACACACTACATACATATACACACACCACATACATATACACACACCACACATGCCACATATATATACACATGCACCACACACACCACATACATATACACACACCACACACTACATACATATACACACACCACACACATGCATATACATACACCACACACACCACATACATATACACATCACACACATCACATGTGTACACACACCAGACACAACACACACATATACACACACCAAATACCACACACATACACACCACACACTACATACATATACACACACCACATATATACACACACCACACACATCACATACATATACACATCACGCACACCACATATACACACACCACACACCACATACATACACACACCACACACACCACAAGCATACACACATACCAAATACCACATACATATAGACACCACACACACCACATACATATACACACCACATAATATATACATATACACACCACACACATATACATACCACATACTACATACACACAGCACACACCACATACATCTTCACACCATACACGCCACATGCACATACACACCACATACACATACACGCCACACATGCCACATACATATATACACATCACACATGCCACATACATAAACACATCACACACACCACATACATATACCCATCACACACATCACATACACACCACACACACATCAGATACATATACGCACCACACACCACACATACCTATACACACCATGCACAACACGTACATATACACATTTCACACATACATACACAAATAATCACACCACATATACATGTCACACATGTACTTACATTCATACACACATAAACACACAACATAGACATACATATATACAAACACATCACACACATACACATACACATATTGCACACACCACACACACACACACACACACACACATCAGTTTCCGTCTTCTCCAAGGAAAGTTCTTATCCCTCTGCTGCCTGGTCTCACCCATGTGTACCAAAGCCTAGTATAAGACGGTATCTGATGTAGCACAAAATCACTTACTTTAATCTTAGTTTACCAAAACTGTCACGGGGTTCTGTGAAGAAGATCATGATTCCCAAACATTTTGCACTAACCAACAAATTAGAGGTAATAAAAAACCTACCCAAAAGGCAATCTGGGAAGATTGCAAATTAAAATTTACTTTGAAACAGGAAGCAACGACCCAGTTACATAACCGCTCTGTCATCAAACATGGAAACACTCAGCGGGTGTGGCAGATCTTTCTGTAATACTGGATCTCACGTTCTGGGGAACTGGGAAAGAGGGAAGGCTTCCCAACTGGCATCGTCTTGGTTTGGACATGTTCATGGTGGCAATACCTGCTGCCCTCGCAGGCTTTCCAAGGCAGAGATGGTGAATTGCGAGATGAATAATACAGAACTTTAACGATTTGCCACAACAAAACCACTGCACAATAATTCAACTATGGAGAGGGACGAGGAACTACAAAAGCAAAGTGAACAAGAATCCAAGTGATACGTTTCTAGTTATTCCTCAAAGAAGGAGAAAAACCCTAAAACCATGACCCCAGCCACTCGAGTTCTGCTTGAGACTTTCACAATGGAACACGCTTGAGCTCAGCCACAGCTAATGCTCAGATGTTGTGAGATAATATTTCTCCCTAGCTAAAATGGGGTTTATCGGCTAAGAAGAGATGCATTTCACAGATAAACACAACTTCCTCTAGCTGCTGATTAGATAAGCAGGCTCCCGCATCCGTGCTCAGATGCCTGCTGCCTGATCTCCAACTAGACCAAGCGCCTGCACTCTCTTTCCATGTGAAACGTGGTCTCCAGCGCTGCGTCTTCCTGCCCAGGCTGCAGAGCAGGGTCACTACCTCCCAGTATCTCTTGGTCTCCTGCCTAAAACTCTAAAATGAAGGGGAGATTTGGCATCAGAATAGCCAATTAAAAATATAGTAATCCTCTTAAAATTCCCATTTCAGTCCTAGAAGTCATAGCTAAGTAAAGGAATTTTTACATCAAATGAATGAATTTTTTAAAAAAGATTTATGTTTCTCCACACTTAATCATTTTTCCTGGATTCCAGGGGAGATTCTCCTCCACTCCCAGTTATGCTAGGGTGAATGAAACCCTGGTCAAACTATTCAACGTGAAGAACCAAAGTTGTGCTCATTCAGTTTCGATCTCTCGGAGCCGTTAGGGAGTGCAGAGCCAGGGGCCTCGAAACACCAAGCTGTGAGATACGACCTACAGTGCTTACGTCCTGAAGTAAACACTGATGACACACAGTTATCTCCTTACAACTCTGGGAGTCAGCTGCTTAAGGGAGCAGAACCAAAGAAGCACATTCTAGAATGTCATGGGGCAAATGTAAGTACATGTTCCCTGCCCATATTCAAACTCACATTTCCTCCTGCCTAAGAGTAACTACTGCCTAAGGTTGTCAGATTATCCAACCAGTTGGCCAAGGCATTTAGTATAAGCCCTGTCCAACCCTGCATCAGTCTCAATTCTTTGGCCTTCCACTGGTTCAACCACCCCTGTGTGCGTGCCTAAGTCATTGTTCCAGTTCAGTCCTCCAGCATTACCGTGCCTCTGCCCTGGGGTTTTCCTTTGATTCTACCCTTAACTCCTAAATTTGCCTGTCCTCCTTCTCAGGGGTGGCCATTCCACTTTTTAGTCTGGAACCCTTCTCTGTCCTCTGGTCTTCCCTTTTTCCCTCTGCTCCAGCCTCCAACCTTCCTTGCCCACTGTCTGCACACATGGGCAGGGCGGTGGGGCGTGGCGGGTGTGGTCCTCCTCACTCCCGGCCAGTCTTGTGTCCGGAACCAGCCCAGCCCACAGCCAGCTCCGGGCTCCAGTGTGGCCAGTGCACCTCCACACCCGTGCGCTTGTCACTAGAATGCCAGCCACCGAGGATCCTTCCTCAATTCTAGGACACATTCTCTCCCAGAGATCACGAGTCAGTAACTAGCAAAAATTCATGGTATAAAAGAAGGAAGAAGAAATGGAAGCATTATTGAATAAAGAAAGAAAATAACCAAGTTTTTGGTTTTCTTATACAAAACACCTATCTGCTTTCTAGACCCCAATCCTGACGTAATTCCTAAAATGGAAGACTTGTAAGAGCACCTGCTCAAGAGTTTTTGGAGTAAGTCTCAAAGTCTTTTTGACTGCTCTAGTATGGCTCATTGAGTAAATTTGGGATTGCCTTAAGAGGTCACTGAGTGCACCCTCGGCTTTAAACAGTTTCATATACAACCACTTCAGAGAGGTGAGAGTTCTCTCATTTTTAAAGAGACCACTTCAGAAGAACAAGCTAGAGTCTCATTAAATAGACTGTTCTGATGACTAAATCCCTCCTTGACAAAAAGTTCTCCTTTGAGTCTAACTTAAATTCTCCAAGCTGCACTTCAAATCCTTGGTTTCATCTTATTCAGATCTGGAAGAAGACGGAGGCTCTGGCTTGCTCTGGCTGCTGTCCCACATTACACACAGACACAGAGTATTCCTTCAACACCGAATGAAGCAAGGTGATGCGAAACCATTACTTTTTTCATTCTGGGAGTGACCGCAATCAGTGTAATCTCCCACCCCGTCAGAGGGAGTTGGTGCTGCCGTTTCCTGTCAGTTTGTCTACTGTGGCCTGTTCTCCCTGTCGAGACTAGCTTTGTCTGAGACCGAATGATGCTACTGGCAATAACGGCTCATAGCTTTTCAAAAGTGTTCTTGTCTCTTTCTAAAGCAGACACTCCTGCAATCTACTGATACCTAATATTTCCCCGCTTCTTCCATCTTCTTAAAATTTCAACAGTAACAGCTTAGCACCCTCGACTTTAACTTGGGCCTGGTGGTGGGCAGCACCCCAATCTTTCCTTTGGCCTTACCCTACTTCAGTTCCTCCCTCCTCTCCTGGCTTCGTTTCGCTTTCCTTATTCTACGGATCAATGTTTTTTTAATTAATAAATTCCTCTTCTCTCCTTGGTGCTACAGTGTTATCCATTCTCTCTCTTTTCTCTATTGAAGCTACAATAGGTTCCTCTACTCTTTTTGCAAATCTTTAAAATTTCTGTTTTGCATAAGTTGCATTTTTCTGCTATTTTTGTGTCCTTTTTACTTTATATTTTGCTAATATACCTTGCTGTTCTATCTTCAGAGAAATCTATGTTTTTTTAAAATCTAACTGTTAAGGCCATTCTGTGACATGTGCTTGGTTGCTATTGCCACCATCAAATGAGGAAACTGAGGCTTGGAGAGAAGTAGCCGTGCCGGACACACAAGGCCAGGGAGAAGTGGACTTGGACTTATCCCTTCTGAGATGCATCTTCCTCACTCTGCAAGGCCTTCGCCCGAGTCCCCTCCACCCCCCTGTGTACTCCACGCTTCGGTAGCTCTACTTCCTCCTGCCTGCCTGCCTGCCTCTGTCCCGGGAGGGCTTCTCACTTCCCGTTGTCTGTCTTTTGTTCTTAGGTCTCAGTCCTGTGGAACACTGTGATAAAGTATGGCATCACATTTACTTCCTTTAGTCTGTGACTTTCCCCCACCTTTCACAACATATTGTTTCCTAATGCTGTCTACATACTTCATCTATTTAATGCTCCACATCACAAATTAATAAACAACCTATGCCACACACCAAAGCTAGCTGATTGCTTTCAAGAATCACAAAGGATGGTCCCTTAAACTTAGTTGCTGTGAAGCGTCATTTCTTCCCTTGATGTCTCCTGTGGTTCAGTCTTCTGAGACCCTCTTACTCCCTAACTTCCTCTCCTTAAACTTCTCCCCTGTCTGGTGTTCAACGTGTCATCTGGGCTTTTCCCCTTCTTCCTTTGTGGCAGGGACCATCCATACCTTTGACCTCCAGTCACCCACCAGAGCATGCGCTCTCCCAGTGTCTCAGTGCTCGCTTCACATGGCCGTCCCTGCCCGTCCACAGGGTGACCTCAAACCAAGCAAAAAGGTTTTCCAATTTCACAATTCTGAAATTTCTATTTTCTAAACTTTATTCTGGAAGGAAAAGTAGACTGAGAATCATGTCGCATGTGTTAACGGGCAGGAGGCAGGGCCCATGAGAAATGGCAAACCCACCCAGGACTCCAAGGTAACGCCTGGGCTGGGAATACTTGGGACAGAGAGAGGTACTCTGAACCAAGGAAATACAGTTCTGGCAACCAGTCAGCAATGCCAACTGAGGCTGGGTGACCCCTCACCCAGGGAAAACTACCAGTAATTTGAGGTTCATAAGGGACAAGACATTTACACCACTTTGAAGGCGTTTGCGCTGTTCTTTGCTCTCCAGGAATCAGCCTGACTTTCAGTTCTCTAAAGGATGTCCATGGCCATGTTGGCTCGAAGGCTCCACGGCAGCTGCAGGGATTTCAGGGAGAACCCACAACTTTATCCATAACCACCCTAGCCAGGGTCCTGACTCTGACGTGTGGGCTCTCAGTTCATTTACGTGGCTAATGGGTCATTTCTTTGGTTCTTGGTCCCTGAGCCCCTCGCTTTGTGTTTGCAGGCGAGTTTTGAGCATACACGTAATAAGTGGGGAGAACAATATCCATGGCACTAGGTGCTTCAGGGGCTAAACAAATGTGGGGACATCACCCCCACAATCGCTATTCATGTGACACCTTTGCAAATGTTTATCATATATCATATCATTGACTTAGTGTCTTTATTTAAATTTATTTTTTAATTTATGTAAATGTGTTTTAAAAGGAAACTGTATAGTGGTACAGTGTATGGTAAAACCACTATCACTTGCAATAAATAGAAGATAATCTTAAAAATAAATGCATCAATTAAAATAAAGCATGATCATCTGTGTCCCAGCTTTGGGAAACCCCGAACGACATGTGCAGCTTTCCTGCATACAACAGAGCAGGCGAGCAACAGGCGCCATTTCTCTTCCCAAACACCTTCCCACACACAGTGGCCATTTTCTCCTAGGGCGAAAGAATTCATAGATGTACTTGTTTTCTGAATTCATCCACATCAAATGGCTTTAGCCACCATCGTTACCTGTTTGTGCTATTAATGGTATTGCTAAATTAAAGAAAAGGATCATTGTACTCAGTCAACTTGGTTTCTAAGATACATGAAAACATACAAAATGTTTTGTATATATTTATATGAAATTCTAGGTTACTGCATATTCTTAGTTATTGCATCAGGATGTCCCCTATGGCTGAGGTGTTTTTCATAAGCCTGAGAATTTTATGCACATTTTCCCTCCTTGGCTTTCGGGCTCATGTAACTGATCCACATTGATCCATTCTACCTAATTTTTACCTACATATTCTTCATGATATTCTTTGTGCTAATAAATGGCTCTTAATATCACAGTTTTTTCTTTAAAAAAATAGATATTCCAAGGAACTAATGACTCATAAGCTCATGAGAACATAATATAATGAAAAGTGTCTTTGAGTGAAAACTAGTCTTTAAGTCAGAAATTGAGTTTAATTCTGACTCTGCCATTTGACCTTGGTTAATTCACTAAACTTCTCCGGGCCTCTGTCTTCCTGAGATAAAAAGGGTGCATGCAGCACGTGTAAGTTACCCAATGGAGTTACTGCAGGTGGCTCCATACACACCCTTCCCTTTATGGAAAAGGTACACAAATGTGTGCTAAGATTTTTTTTTAACATTTAAAAATTTCCATTTATCAAGTTTTCTATTTTCAGTTAAAGCTGACATTTAAGAACTAGAGATTAGAGGGATTAACATAAAATGGCCAGATGTTGTTCCTTCTAACCTAAAACTCTAAATAGCTCTATTTCCATAACACGTAAAATGTATAATTTTCACTATCTATGATCCATAAATTTGATATTCCTGCGTGTGCACTGAGGGCAGAGGCGAGTGATGGAGACGCGTCCCTGGGCAGGGGTGCTCCTCCCCTCTCGCATCTTGCTGGGCGTGTGGGTGTCAGCACCATGCTGACCTGTGAGTGTCCACCCTCCTTCATACAAGAGGACCCACCAGCTGACCTCTGCTCTACATTTCCTTGACAAGATGGCTGAGGGAAAACAATGGATAGAATGACTCGTGTTACTTAATCACTATCTTGGAAGGATATAAAGAGACAGAGAAGGATGCCCACTGACCCAACTTACCCACTATTCTCTCACTCTTGGAGCTCTGCTGTCCTCCAGAGGTGGTGGAAAGGTCCTCAGGGACAGGCATGGGCTCGTCACCATCATCTGGAGTGTCGCTTACTGGGGGGCTTTCTTTCCCTAGGAGACAAGTAGGTGCTTGAGTTTCGGGCAGTCGTCATCACCAGCAGGGAAGTCCAAGGTGCCTGGGCTTCACCTTGGCTTGGCTTGAGAGGGTGGCATGAGGCGGTGGTTACTGAATTGAGTTAATGCTTCTCTATTGAGGTTAACATACATTTTTCTTTTTATAAGAAAAAAATTCATTGCCCCCAATACAAACGTGAAAGAACATAGATACACAAAAGGGAAAAAATAAAATCACCTGTAATCCTAGGGATTACCGCTTTTAAAATTATATTTATATGTTATAGATAATATGCGGTGACATATTTTGTTTTCAAAATAAACTAGCTTTTAGACGTTCTCATGAACATATTTCCATGCCATGACCACATCTTCACAATTTTGTTAATGATGAGTACACAGGATTTATTGAAATTCTTATTTTTGAATCTATATGGTTTTCAATCATTTTTTTATTATTAAACAACACTGTGATGAACATCTTAATAGTCACTCTTTGCACATATCCTTAATAATCACTACAGCATACATCTTCAAAGTTTTATGGCTGGGTGAAAAGGCATCGACATTTCTAGGGTTCTTCACACATTTTGTCAAGTTTCCCCTGTACGGTTGTTCCGATTTGCCCCTCAAGCTTGCCTCCCCCACTTTCATACCGATTGTGAGGACAGCGCACTGGGCATCCCGCCCGGAGCTGCACATTCTGGGATCTGTTCACTTTCTTTTCAAGAGCCAGGGAATATTTTACCAGCTGCCTAATTTGACTTAACTTGGTGGGGAGAAGAAGCTTGGAGACGGAACGGAAGGGAACCCCCATGCCTACTGGGAAAATGATTCCCTCCCTGCAGGCAACGGAAGTCTGCCAATGGAAATTCTTCTCTTTGAAAAAGGAAAATAACATACAATCCACACAAACACGGAAGTTGCTTATACTATACACAACAGGATTTACCAAATGAATTACGGCCTTACAGGATGCCTATATTTACTTTGGCTTAGAATAAGTTTGACCAGCGTCTAGCGATGGGGAGCTCACTCCCACTCCAAGGAACCCGCTGCTGGGAATCCACGACTGGTAGAAAATGCTCTTTCACCATCAACGCTGAAACGCCTGTAGCTTCTATCCTTCCAGACCTAACTTAAACTTAAGATTTATGAGACACCAACCGCATGCAAGAAACAGCCGGTAAGGACCCAAACTGACACAAACTGATCCATTAAGTGGCTGTGGAAGACCAGTTTAGATGAGACTCTCAAGGGAGTCTAACAGAACAGCACCAAACTGGGACTGTGTGCTTGCTGACTAAGCTGGCGACTTGGCTTACCAGGAAAATGCCGTGCCCTTGCACACAAACCCAGCCTTTTGGGAGAGTGTGCAATGATAAATCAAATGTTAAAATGTCTAGAAAACATGACTAGGTATGGTGTGAAATGTCTTCGTTTGTTTGAATAAACCTCCCACAAGAGTAAGACCAACATTTTGGAAGACTAGCAAGACCAGGAAAATCATCCCCTATCTATGCAACAACCTTTACTGGAATATTTAAAATAGAGCCTGCACAGGCACCAAGGCTATGCTTTGGGGAATAGTATTGCATTCTCTAGAAAACAGACATCACAATTTAATATTCCAGTTTAGCTGTAATTACCACAATTGGCATATTTTCAGAAAGAGCATTATTGGATATATTTGGATAGCCAATACAAAATGAATCGTTAAAGATAGGGCAGGATTATAAGAATTTCCTAAGGAAAAACAAAAGGCCAGAGAGAAATTGATTGAAAGTGCTCATGTTATGCTGAAGCCTTGGAAATGTGCATTAAGTCAGCATTATTTTCACTGCCATAAATACCAATACAAAACGTTAAAAGTAACAATAGCTAAATGTCTTAGTGTTATTTTTTACCTCTTTCATAAATGGGGAAAAACAATGAATAGGAGAATGCAGGAAATACAGGGACCATTTGCCAACTCTTATTTTTGTATGACATGACTTCCTAGAGCAATGTTTTTCAAAGATCCAGGACTTTAGGGAGGTGGTCAAGGAATCCTTTTCTTTCTTTCCTTTCCTTTTCTTTTCTTTCTTTCTTTCTTTTATTTTCTTTCTTTCTTTCTTTCTTTCTTTCTTTCTTTCTTTCTTTCTTTCTTTCTTCTTTCTTTTCTCTTTCTTTCTTTCTCTTTCTTTCACAAGAATAGCAAAGTAATCTTATCTAGAACCTTAATATATAAAATAGGTCTTCTATGTAAAAAGGGGGCATTGTAAGGCAGGGAGGCTGGAAGACCAGGGACCCAGCCCGCTTGCCTTCTTGAACACCTCCTAAAGTACCTCCATAGAAGTGACAGAGGAGCCCCCTGGCCTAACAAGCTGTCCAGAGATTAACCATGTAGAGGGTATGTGGGATGTGCACGTGTGTCTCTGTGATTAACCAGCTGTCATTGTTACGAGGTGCAAGTGGAAGGTTGAGAAACTAAAGGTTATTGACTTTTTTTCCTCATGATCTTCCCTGTGATAACTTTGGAGTAATACACAATGCTCTGGGACCCTGTAGATGTGAAGGCATGCTGGAACGAAGGCAGGGTCATAAAGAGTCAGGACTTATTCAATGAAGGAATGCCAGGCTTCCTGCTCAATTCATGCCAAAATGTGTCCAAATAACTCTTCATTACTTTTTCTTAAAATTTACCTGATCTGTCTAATGAGGGAGCAAGATCAACTTCAAATCACTGGGGATGTTCGTAGTAACAGATGTGCTTCTAAAGAATTAAATCTGTCTTGGGTTTCTACACTGAATTAAATGCCAGTTCTCCAGTGTCCCTAATCTTGCATCTCAGTATGTTTTATTTTTCTCTATGTGGGGGAAAAAAGGAATAATGAGAACAGTAGGGATCATGATTCTAAAATACCAAGAGTCAGATGGATCAATAGGAACTCTCTATGCAGAGGGAACCACACGGGGAGAAGGGAGAATAAAAATGAGTCTGGCTGTGTACGGGGGCATCTAGCAAAAAGTCAGAACCAGAAGGCAGCAAAGCTAGATAGATTCACATGCCCAGCCAGAGCTCTGCTTTTATTCAAGCTTGCCTTGCCTTAACTCGGCGCTAGTTCTCAGAGGTCATCTGATTTGCCTAAAAGGCCCTAAGTGTGAGTCGAGGTTGTTGAGACATTCGTCACTCCACTCAAACGAGCCTCTGCACCCACACACCCTCATATCTTTGACTGCTGGAGGTCTCCAGGATGAGAATTTACCACTTTGTGAAAATCTTCATGATAGGCAATACTTTTATGTGTTGATTTTAAACAAGTTTGTTCAGTTAACCATTTAAAATGCAAAACCATGCAAAGATGATAAAATTTAAAAAATAAATTATTAAATCAAGTCAATAGATTCCCACTGTGAGCAAGAGTGCGTCGATTGGGGATATAGTTCTGGTTTGACCAATCAGTGTTAAGACTGACAGGCACACAAGACACAAGAATCAAAAGATTCTTTCCTCAAGTGAAAAAGGGAGGCTAAAAAGCGGGATTCGGGCCTAGCTTACAGGGTTATGGTGACGATAAAGTAAAAATAATGTGTGTGAATTCTAGCTAAGTAAGCTTACGGTATTATTTGGCAAACAGTAACATAGTATGGAAACACAAGGCGTGTAGAGCACTAAGCTCCCGTATTCTCTCCCAGGGCATGTACAGTGACACACAAACGCACAGATACAGACAGCAAGACATCAACTATTTAAATGGAATAATTCTGAAGATGCAATAAAATTTCACTTATTTAGAGAAATGAAAGAAACTTATGGCTAAATTATAAATACACTAATTTATATTTAATTTACCTATTGCCTATGTTTCAGATAAAACATTACCTATGAGAAGGGTTTTGGGAAAATTGAATGGGAAATTGCATAATTAGCTTAACTACAAGGAAATAATTTCCCAAGTAGATTATAATTCACCCAACAAAGTTCTGTAATTTGCCCCTCTCCTGAATGCATGAGTTTTTATTATATATGATTACCCAGGGGAATATAACTCCCAGGGTAAATAAAAGCTCAGAATATAGCATGTGTATTCTATAAAGCAGTGGAGAAGCTTGCACTGCAGGGTCCAAATAAGGCTCACACCCCAGAGTGATCCCTGTCTCCCTATGGTACTTCCAGTCAATTACTTAAATTCTCTGAGTGTCAGCTCCCTGAAAGTTGGAGATGATAACTGTATCTTCTTCAGGAGGTCCTTGAAGTGAGAAAATACTCAGGGCACTATTTGGTGAACAGAAGTATTCAATCAACGTGATTTACTATGATTTACTATGATTAACTAGATAAAATATTCCTATTGACACTTCAATATATATGAGTCGTCTTCACCTAAGCAGATTACATCTGTCTACAGGGCATACCTCTGGTTTCCATGTCCCAACAAAACACACCGCAAATAGCATTAAGAAAATGGCCAATAGATATTTAAGGTCAGAGGTACCAGGGGAACCCTAAGACCCCATGGCCGAGTCCCTCTTGTTACAGGTGATGAGTGCAGTGGTCCTACAGTGGGAGGCAGAGAGAGGATGCTCATGCAGGTCTCTCAGCTCCCATATCCTGCATTCTTCCGCAGGCTCGCTCTTTAGAAACCAAGCCAAAAAATAACGCATATTCATAACAAGTATTTTGGAAAGACTGCCAAAAAAAAGAAAAAGAGAAAGAAAAAAAAAAACTTTACCCAAAGAATTAGTGAGATGCGCCCTACAGGAAAGGACAATTTGCTTTACATGTGCTCTCCTCCACTGGCAGACTCACCAACAGCATTTTCCCAGTCCTGTGGGTTCGAGTCAGTAAACACTTACGGCGTGTCCGCTGCCTGCAAGACACTGTAAACTAGGGCACAGTTCACACTTAGGATAAATCCCAAGGAAGAAAGGATCAGGTGGTTTGAAAAAGGCAGATATTAAGTGTTTCTCTGATTTTCAAGTGAGCATTTCACATATATTAGGTTGAATCCTATGCAATGGCTTATGTTTGAACATTTTATGCAAAAAGAGGATGATTTAGTAATGTATTCCTCAGATTTCTTATCAAGAATGTCAACTCCTGTTTAGTCAAATGTACATCATTATACCGTAACTAACTGCCACTTCTAATTTTAGAAATGAAAAAACAAGTATTGGTTTTAACTGGAGAAGCAGGAAATGAACTCCAAGAAGTAGAAAAAGCATCCTTTAAATCTTTACTAAAGGGGTCACAACTCTTTAAATGCTCTCATCACTGTGGAGATCACTAAAGTTGAACACAAATCAAAAGTACTATTGGTACTTTAAAAATAGTAATTTCTTTGCCAGGTGTACAAAAACTAAATTTCAGATCAAATATTTTCAAACAAAAAAGGAGTTTTCTTTTTCAGGAAGTCTTGGGTAATAAGGCCTTTCTTCATTCTTATCCCTGATCCCAGCTACTGTCTCCTTTAAATAGTCAGAATCCAGTATTTAGTGTAATGGTTAGGACCAGAAAACTGCCAGAGGAAAATGAGGCTTTTGTTAGTTTTGTTGCTAAGATATGAGATCAGAATATTGACGGGCTGTTCCTTACAGAACCATTCTAAAGATGGCCCCTGGGCTTCAGTTTTGACTCTAGCACATCACAGTGTAGACTCTGAGTTGACTGAAGGAGTCTCATTCTCTTTAACATTTTATGCAAACGTCAATTTAGACACTACCCAACGTGAGAGCAACGTTCCCGAAAGCAGAAGAGCAGACACAATAAGAGCATCTCTTCCTGTCTTTGGAACTTGTTAACATTCCAGAGTTTTTTTGACACTCCAATCACATCTAGTCATAGTTCACAAACCCAGTAAACGAGACTCTCCTCCGTGAGCAAGGACCATAATCCTCACCCAGCCAGTGCTACCCAGACCCCACTCTCTCAGGCTACGGTGAGAGGCTATAAGGAGCTAAACTGCTTTTCCATTTAACTAGTTTTTGTGTGTGTGTGTGTGTGTGTGTGCGCTTTTTTGTTTAAGAAACAAAGTATGTGCTTAGGGAAAATTAATTCAAATAATGCTAAAAAGTAAAAGATAAAAAGCAAAGTCTTCCTCTTCCTCTTCCTCCCCCTAACTCACCTGCTTCCTTCTACCACCAATTTTCCAAGAGGAAGTCTAGGTTAATAAATATCACTCCAGAATTTTCCTAAACGTATATGCAAGCATATTGAAGATGTGTTTGGGTTTACAATTCATTTTTTTCTTAAAGAATGGGATCATGCATTGCACCCCATCCAGAAACACACTTTTCTCACTTTCACATATATCTTGGACTCCTTTCCATACTAGTTTTATTCATATCCTCCTCATTTTTCAGAGCTGTATGTTCAAGTGGATGGATGTGCCATAGTTCTTAAACATTAATAACATTAATAACGATGTTGCAATGGGCATATACTTAAATACCCTGAGCACTTGTGAGAGTATACCTCTAAGGTAAATTCCTTGAAGTGAAGCTGACGGATTGTAAGGCACATACAATTCGATTTGACATAGATAATGCCAAACGTGCTGACCAATTCTCACTTCTACCGATATGAAGTGTCCGAGCACCGCATTTTAGAAGCTAGCATTTTGCTTGCTCCTTTCACCCTGGAGAGTTTAAGTCCAAAACTCGGCACGTGGAAGGAGTAGCTGACAGAGCGCTGGAGGAGGAAGGCAGCTGTGATTGCAGCAGATCCGTCTCCGGTTTGAGGGCACTCCTGCCCCTTCTCCAGGGAGTGGTCACCGAGCAGGGCAGCAACTACACACTCTGTCCTGGTCTCTGTCAGGAGCACCCACTTAGACCAAAATGTAGAATTCAATAAAAACTTCAAAAACGCGTGGATGCAGCTCGGCCAAGGCAAGACGGACCTTTCTCCAACAGAGCCCAACCTCTGGGACTGGCTACAAGCCTGTGAGGCTCTAAATATAAAATCCTGAAAACCCCAAAGCCATGAAAGCCACTACTTCTGCTGACACCTGCAGATACAAGGCCAGACGGAAAGCTGTTCCCCATGTCTGCGCACGTGGGAACTGCGCAGGTTTCGCTGGACTTGGCTGGACGTCCGTCCTCAGCATTGCCCGATGGGATAGTCTCTGACCTACTCTGGGTGTCTGACTCCTCTGGGCTTCCTGTGGTGAGAAGAGCTGTGTCCAACATGGCTCGAAAAATACACGATCAATGGGATAAACATTATTTCTACACTTAACAAATATTCAAATATTCTGAATTGTATCCAACAATGAATGTTTTTCAAGCTACTTCTCTTTCTCCCTCTCTCTCTCTCTCTCTATCTCCCCACCTCTTCTCCCATTCCCCCCCACCCTCCCTCTCTCTCTGTCTCTCTCTCTTTTTAAATGTCACCATTGGCATGTGTTTGGGTTCTAGAACAGACCAATCAGCCATTTTCCTCCCAACAGTATGAACATACCTTTAACCCTTTCCAATTTTTTCTCAGATTTAATAGTAAAACTAATTTCATCTTGAAGATTTTTCTGTTCTCACATTGAGATAATTTGTAAGAGGCGAGGCAAACACTCACACAAACCCCATCTTTCTCTTTCCTTTAGCATCATAACCCCTCTTCCACCCCTACGAACACAGCAAGCACCTGGGACTCTGGCCGAGGGGAGCCTTTCTCATGAACTCCCCTATAGGCATCTCATAAGGTCTCACCTGAAACTTGGGACATGTCTTGACTGTCATCACCGTCCATTGTCCTCAGGTTATCTGAGAAAGAGAGGAAGGAATTTTAGTTCAAAGCAAAAATACTAATAAGATATGAGAGAGAAGAGAGAGAAAGAGCGAGAGATAAAGAACCCCTACACTATTTAACAACAAGGTTATCTGGCAAGAATAATGCATTTTCCTCCTCACATACTTGCTGGAGTATCAGACTGGCACAGACCTTGATCCTTTTAAAAACAGCATTACAAAGATTTATAAAAATATCATTACAAGCACAGGAGGACCAAATTTGTTATTTATTGTTAATTTCCTACTGCATAATAACCCAAAATGCAAACTGACTGCAACAAAATTAAGCAGAAAATTAAATGGCCCTGGGTCATTGTAGGCACAGAATTCATTCTCTTGGCTGATCCATAGTTATGTTCTTTCTAATTTACTGAGCATGCATCGATGAACCTTGAGTCAGCTTGGTGACACGCGTACAATCAGCAATCAAAAAACGAAGCAATTTGCTGAAGAATGTCTCATTTACCCAGGCAGGGCTGCATATCTGAGCAGCAACCGCACTACCTCCATCAATAATGAATACACCTCCAGCCTGGCAGATGGGCAAGCGGGTGCTCCTGTCTTTGTCCCTCAATCTTTCTGGGCCCTCGCCTCAGACTTCGGCAGCACTGTCGCACGGGGAGCAGTGAAGCTCACCACGGCAGCAGAACAAGCCCAGGAGAGGGCCCAGGCCTTCCTGTTTTGCTGACAGATGGCCGGCTCCTCAGACTGGTTTAAATTTAAGAAAAACAACTGGGAAGATGCTGTCCTTCGGTGGCCACAGTGAATGTTCCACAAGCGGCCCTGCAAGCCACCACAAACACACGGGAGAGCCCCTCAGCGTCAGTGGGGTAGAGACAAAGAGCATGCGGCCAAGGTCCTGGCCTGCAACTCGGCAGTCTCAGGTGCCCACAACAGATGACAGCTGGTAGCTCTGAGGATAAGAAAGCTGTGGCCAGCAGAAGGTGACCTCAAGGAAACCTGCTTATTTATGCCCCGCTAAACAACCTTCAGAAGAGATCCTTTACTAACCAGCAAACCGAGTCTATTTGTTGACTCCAAACCGGGTTCTCCCCACCCCGCTCTTTCATTCTTGGCTGCCTCTGCCTCTTTGGTTTAGATGTGTGAATCTGAGCTAAGGCCTGTTTTCAGCAAACACCTGAAAACTGGTGGAAGGTGAGGACCTCACCCTCTCCAATCAGGCTGAAAACTCTGTGCAGGCAGAGGTGTTATATATACATACATATATATAACTTTATGTATCTTTAATATCTTTTATGGTGCGTATGGAATACAAATTTTCAATTTCAGGAATATCAGCATTAGTCATGACGAGAGCATAAACGACAGTCACTTTTCCTGGATGGGGAGGGGTTTTCCTCTATTTCTCAAATGCATGTAACTAGTCTGAGTTATGACATGAATTTTCAAGGGCGGTATGTGGCTTCGGAGTGCAGCCAGTGGTCACAGCAGAGACAAAGCGTTTCAGAAACCAGAGTGTCCACCGCACACTGAAGCCACTCAAACCAGCGGTAGAAGCAAGCATGAAAATAGCACAGGTGTCACCAAAACGCAATGTGTCCAGAGTCTCAGACACTTTTACTGTAAAAAAGGCAAAAGGCCATAATTCTTCTGAAACTGTCAAAACAATGATAAAGAACAAAGATTCAAATGAGAAAAATCTTTGTAATCACAGTGCAACGCTATTACGAGAACTTACAGTATTTTACCGTGGTCTATCACAAACCAGGTCTTGAGTGTCTCTGCATTGGTTGGTGAAGTGTACAGAAGTCAAATCTTGTCACAGCAACTACTCCAACACAAAACTTTTAGATGGCGACTTTAAACTTTTTGCTACGTAAATGATAATTTTTAGGACCTTTTTTAAAAAAGGGCAAAAAAAAATGCCCATAATTTTCACCGCTTAGAACCATTAAATTTTTTTTTGTGTGTGTGTATGTTTCTGTGCTTTTCACAAAAATAGACCATTAAACATATTCCATATTTGGAACTGTTTTAAAATATTTTTCATTTAATACTATACTTATATTTTTATTTAACAACTGTACAACATCACCATCATTTTAATGGATGCACACTACCCAACTGATTTATTTAACCGATACCCCGTAGCTGTACACTCAACTTATTTCCAATTAAAAGAAAAAAAAATGTTTACTACGGCCCAGAAATGGCTCTCGCACCTGAGCGCCACTGGAGAAAACACTTCTCCAATGGAGCACTGGCTGACCCACAGGGTTTGCTGCATGGGGACAGAAGTGAGTGATGATGCTAAGTCCTGCTGGACAGGCCAGTCTTTTCCGGGGGTGAGCCCTGAGAATCTGTTACACATCAGAATCCTGACGAACTGCCCTGCAGCTGGGTTCGGCTCTGTTCTGCGGGAACGCTTTACTCTGGACAGTCACCTTGCAAATGGTACAAGCACATGTTTCTTGGGGGACCTGGGGGAGAGCAGCAAACTCTGTCCCAGAGAGCACCTTCCTGGAGCGAGACTAGTGGCAGCTGCGAGTCTGCAGGAGCCACAGAGCTCTGCGTTTGCGCACGCGGGCCGGCTGGGCTTTTCCACTGAACGCTCTACAACTACCTACCCCCCAGCACGTGGACTTGTGTTATGCAATCCACCTCACTTCCAATTTCACACACGATTTCAACCAAACCATCTCTGACAGCAGGCAGCTGCATGGTCTTGGGACCTGAGCAGTCGCTTGGGGGTTTGTGTGTAGAAGGAGCCCTTTGCTGGGGTGATGTTTGCCAAAATTTTTAATAATTTCTGAACAAAGGGCTGTGAGTTTATAGTCTACCCTGGGCCCTGCGAATTCTGTGCTCTGACTTGCCTGACATCATAAGGGGTGACTTGCCAAGCTCCTGAAAACTTCCCCAAACTCCAAATTTGCATCTCTTGGAATGACAAAGCAGTGACTTTTTCATAAAAGTGACCTTGCTTTTAGGGAAAGTCTAAAGGAATATTGGAACAATGGGAAACTGTTTGAGGAAAAGGAAATCAGCCCTCTTCCAAGACACAGCTTACAAAGGGCAGCCTGGAGTGTCTAGAAGGGGCACTTAAATCCCGTCCCACCCCCTGGTCAACACGTGTGCCACCTTGGCTCTTTATTTTAATAAAGCACTTACTGAGCCCCTCTTCTCCCACATGGAAGCACTGCAGAGTGTCAAGTGGAAAATGGAATTTAAGCCTGATACGGTCTCAGCTGAAAAGGAGCTTACATTCAGTAAAAGGAGTTAAACACAAAAGCGAACTAACGACGTGTTTTCACAAACTTTCACCTAAATGAAAACCAAGATCAGTAGGTCTGCAAAGGGGGATGCCAGAAGAAATAATTATTTCCAGAAACGTAGTGCAATTTTCTGTTTTGCCTGGGAAACCCAAACAATTTCAAACATGACCCAAATGATTCAGTAGTAGAAAATACAACAATATCAGTAAACTGACATTCACCTGAGCAATTCTTATAAACATGAATGCTTTCATTGTTTCTTTGGAGCAAGCAGTTCTGAATCTTGCACAAGGGGAAATAGATGCAGAGATAAGCGTGGGGCCGACGTGACAGAAGCTGTCCATGGCTGCCACAGGAGGAGTGGAGTGGGCTGCCACAATCCACCAGGCACCCCTGCTCCTCCCCTGAACTGATCACGGATTTGGAAGGTCTAGAAGCTCTGTTTACCCGCGTCTCCTTCATCTCTCCCGCCTGCCACCTCCACCTCCCTGTCTTTCTCTCCTTCTCTTGCTCCCTCTCTCCCTTCTCCGTCTGTCCCTGCCCCGACTCTCCCTATCCTTTCTCCTCTCTTTCCTCTCTCTTTCTTTTCCCTCTCTCCTCTCTGCATGTCTCTGTCTCTGTCTTTCTCTCTCCTTCTGATTGAACAATGTCAAACAGGACTTACTTTCCCAGTTTCAGTTCGAAAGAGTTAGCATATCAATACCTTCGGAGAAGGGCACAAGAAGGGAGAGCAGGAGGCAGGCAGCACGACCTCTCAGGCGGCCAGGGAGGGAAAGGCTCTCTCACTGCCGCTGCTGACCCCACGCAGCTTCCCTGGGGACGGCGAGCCTGTCTGGAATCAGCCTCACGGACCTCGCCTTTCCTCCTTCCACAGGAGGTGGCGGGACTGGAACCTGGCTGTCTGCTGGGGAGAAACATCCAGCAGCCCTGGGTGGTTGCTGCTTCCAGGTGAGGAGCCCTGGCAAGCCTTGCTCCGGAGCACCCTCATTTCCAACCACAGCACCCCAGAGTCCGCCCGAGCCCCACCAAGCCTGCAGGGGACCCTATGGTGGTGGGTCTCAGGCCCGGCGCCTTCTCCTTTCTGACATTGAACACCCCTCTTCACAGTGCCCTGGATTAATGACGTAAAAATGAAAAGTCAGATGCCAACTTTACTACTTTTCAAGCCAAATTTATGGCTAGTAAAGAACTGCTAGGTATGTAGCACACCAGACTGGCTGCAGGAACTACTAAGGTCACTTGAAATTAGTCTGTTTGCTGACAGCACATAGCACTTCACAAGCAAAAAAAAAAAGTTCTCTGAGATTTAAACAACTGCCTTACACTATTTTTTGTTGTTGTTTGTTTTTTAAGCAAATTCCTTTCCTTCCCCTGGTACTGCATAGGTAATTCTTTGCCCACTGGTATTTTGTAGTATTTCACGAGTACCTTGTGCATTCCGGAGAAGCGGTGAAGAAAAGGACGCTGGCACCACCTAGCTTTACTAAGCAACCTACTAAGTGTCTGGCATTTAAGAGGCACACAGTAAGCCTCACAAGACTATGGACATCCTCCGCCTTGCCCACCGGTTTGTCTGAGTGTCCGCCTGGCACAGTGTTCGGTGTGGAGCTAGCATTCAATATCTATTTGCTAAATATTTACACACATATATATTTGATAAATATATTTATTTTAACCCTCACAATTAAGCCCAAGGCATCTATATCATTTCCTTTTTACAGATGAGAAAATCAAGTCTCAGAGAGAAGCAGCCTGTCCACGACAGCACTGAGACAATACCATGGCCTACTGATGGCAATTTTTCTATCAGTTGGAACTTCGCAGCCCAGGGCAGTGTCACAGACTCCAAATGGATGATAGACAAGGGGGGATGCTACTCATATTTCACAAGAAACTAAGCATGTTCTTTGTAACATTCTGCAACTAAGGCAAAGCTCATCACAAAACTTCTACAGTAAAGTTCTGGTTATTTCATCAAATGTATGCTGTTGATTTTTTCCTTCCCTAACAGGTGAAGCTGCACTAGATTAGCATTCAGGGTTGTTTCCTTAAATACTCTATGATGCTTATTTTAAAGGGACTATGTACATGGAGGGGGGGGCTGGCAACATGGGCTAAGCCTGTAATCGATTTAAAATGCCTTAGGTCACAGACCTCTTTAATAAAACCCATTATTCCTGCTGAGAGACAAGTCCTTTCACGTTCAGACTGGTAGATTTTACTTTTGCAAATCTATCATATCACTGTGAATTACACTGTATCTTAAAAAAGGAAATGTTCCAAGAGAAAGCTAAGGCAATATGCAGTCTTTGTATCCAGTCAAAGAGACCTTATAGGTTTTCGTAACAATTTGACAAAACATGTTGGGAGAACATAAAAACTTCTGAGCACTCTTATTTCATTTCTGATTCTTTTCGTTTTTTAAAAATTAGCTGCCAATCTACACATTTTCTTGATTATCCCACAGAGTATTGCTGGTGCAAATAACAATGAAAAACAAGATTTCAACAGGGAAGTAGGAATCCAATTTGGCTTTCTCACCGCCCCTCCCCCACACTTAACTGAGCCATAGAAAACTCCTCCAGTGGTTTGTTCAGAGGGCAAATCAGCTCAGATGTGCGACTCTGTCCTCATATTTTTTTTGCCTATGGGCAGGAACTGATATGCAAAAGAGGAAGGGTCAAAGGGAACTGAGGAAACCTTTTAAATTACAACTCAAAATCCTGCTGCTTGAAAACTTTCTTAGTAAGGAGGTATTTAATACAGAGGGAGAAGAAGCTCGAGAGTATTTTAAAATGCCACAGTGCAGTCACCTGTCTCAAAGTGAGGTATAAGGAAAGATGGTAGATAACGTGTTAGAAAAGTCGTTTTAAAAATAGAGAAAGATGGAGCTGGAGACAGTTCTCTGCGCTTACATGTTTGTTTCTGTGACAGGCCAGAGCTGGGTTTCGAGCAGTCCATACACGTCATTACAGCACAGCGTGCTGTCTGCACTCTCTCACGGGTGTAGGCTGTGCACATGGAGAAGACAGGCTTCCTGTCTACACCATTGCACCACTGGCTCTCAAACTACTCACAGCAACTATTGTTTTTTGAGAACCATGGGATAGGCATACATAGCCAAAACTGACAGACGCTTTGTAGGACCTCTCTTAATTTTGGCCACCAACATAGGCCACTTCCTAAGCAGCTTCCTCAAATACCAATGGCTATTTACATTTCATCACTTAAGTAAAAAAAAAAAAAAATCTAAATTTAGAATCATTTTCTTCTTCTCTCTTACTGATTTTGGAAGACTTTCATGCAAGGCCAGGAACTGTGCAACAAAATGAAGTGCAACAGAAATGAGACCTGTATCTTTAAAAAATGTAGAAACTACCTCCAAAATAAGGATTTACTCAAATATTTCCCAAATGCTTATGTTTTCTGATTTATTATAATAAAAAGACAGAAACAGTTCTTGTGTTCCTATTATTTTCAAAGCTTTTTTCCCATTTTCAAAAAAGAGATAAATACAGTTACAATACTAAGCTTTTTTAATCAGCAAGGCAATATGGTGTCAAAAAGAATACAATAGCTTGCCGTTTTAGCCGTGAAGTTTTCTTAACATACAAGTAATACAATTTCATGTAGACATTTAAAACTAAGAATTAAAACTGTACATGGTAGAAAAATCCACTTCATATCCATAACATTTAAAAAAATGTACCTAGAACATTGAAGTTTCTGGATTCTATTAAAAGAAGCGTTTGTGTTAGTTTATTTGGCAAGAATTGTCTTTTAATTAGATCCAAAGAAGTAAAATTATGTTGACCCTCACTGGAACATCTTATTGTTTACGAACCCATATATGTATATTTATTTAAAGTAACTGAAACGTCATTATTGATTGATTTGCCCACCGAGGACCTTTTCCTAGATACTATAATATTTTTCCTTTTTATTTTGATATTGTCTCTACCATGTAGCTGGTGGTAAGACAAGATCTACAAATCTAGATATAAACACAGAAAGAAATGTATTCTAGATCAAACACATCATGGGATTCATCGTTACACACATATCCATCTACCTCTTACTCCTTGAACTACAAAAGGCCACTTTGGCCCAAGCTATATGTAATAAGGGGTAATCAGTCTTTGTTCCAGATAGGAGGAAGGGACACAGACATCCTGATTGCCATCTCTAAGCTAGAGCAGGCCACATGGTTTCTAGACTCACTGGAAATTTACCCTAAAAGACTGTAATTCTGAGCTCACTTGTATTTACAACACTCACAAAATTATCAACTATCAATTAAAATGAGATAATTTTTTCATAAAAACTATAAAAAATTAAATCATGCTAACATTTTTCAACTATGTTCACATTTTTTAACTATGGTCACAGTACATAGAATGTGGGTTCAAAAAAAGGTTCATAGATTTTTTTCACAGCTTGGTCTTTTAATAGCTTTAGTACTTTGGAAATTCACCGTGACTGCCCCACTTTCAGGGGCTTCAGATGAAGTCAAAGTAAGCTATGCCTCAGAAGTGTAAAGGGCAGAATAAATGCATCGGTTATTTGGTAGCGATGGCTGCTATTGGCAAGAAATCAATGACAGAAAAGAACATCACTTGGTAATGTAAATTGTTGGATTGTTGGATCATGTTAGGAAGAAAGCTCTAGATTTCTACTGTATTCTGTGATAGAGAGCTCAGCACCAGCTACTTACTCCCTTACGCAAGCCTGGCAGCATCCTTACGATGATCATCCCAACACTATGGGTCACGCAAGGGCCATGGGAAACGCGGGTATCAGGCCCAACCGGGACGATTCAGACCCGGTTCTATGATCCGTAACCTGCAGCCTCCAATATCATGCAAACCCGGGGGCGGAGGCAGTAAAACCTCGCAGAACCTTACAACTTCCTCATTTGTAGGGCTACAAAAGTCAGCATGTCTTTATAATCTGCCAGAAAACGCTAATGTCCATCAGAGAGTAAAATACAGGAAAACTCATTTAAACACTATACTCAGATTGTTCTGCGGTCCTTAAATAAGTTGCAATTATTTACCCTCAATGTTTTACTGTATGTGCTCCTTTTTTTAGCACATTTCATTTCTTTTACAAAAGTATTGTCCACTCTTAATTACAGCGAAAATTCTCTAAATTCATACAACCTCATAGTAAAGCGGGAAAACACTCATAGTGGAAAAGTTCTAGGAATTCCCAAACGGTTTTTCTAAGTGATAATTAATTGCCTTATCTTTAACAACCTGAGATAACTGGCAGTATGGGTTTAATTAAATGAAATGGGATACACAATTTATCAATATGTTTTTATAGTGAATCACTTTGAATATTCCTGTAATTTGAATTTTCTGCCCTATACAAAACTTAGCACAAAGAAAGAGGAAAAGGTCATTTTTCTCAGGTTAAAAGTAGGGCTCACACTAGGGCGTCACTGACTCTCTCTAGTTTCCATTAAAAGCATTGGAGCACAAGTCAGAGTGCCTCACAAGTAAGCTTACAAAAGGTCAATTCCTCATTTTCATTTCTGCTGAAGATTCTAAATTAAACATTTTTCCCATTAGGTCTAGGGAGGTATCTCATACGGAATTTTATTTGCTCTAAGTTTGCCAGCAAAAATCTGATATAACAACAAAAATTTATCAAAAATCAATAAATCAATATTCATAGTGGAACATCCAGCTTTAGAAAAGGACCCTAATCCAAACCATATTTTATTTTCAGACAGTTTCAAACTAACAGAAAATACTTTCAAGTACAGATTTAGAGTGTGATCTAAAAAATGGAGCATAAAAATCTACTTCAATATGTATAAGGCCATTCAAAAACACTTTAGTTGTTTCAATAGCCTGTGTAAAACCCCACAAATGATAGAAGGAAGGGAGGGAAAGAGAAGGAAAGGGAAGAAAGGAAGACGAGATAGACAAGCCCACGTTGGGTCCCTTCCTCCTACTGCACTGCTCTCTGTTCATACCTAACCCTCCACCCAGCATACTTCACTTTTGGTGTAAAATGGCGGGAAGAGAGTCGCATTTCCTTTAGCAGCGAGCTGATTGCTAAAGAAAAATGAATCATTCACACCTGAGTGAGAAAATATGAAGAAAGCACTTTTGCACTAATTAGGGCCCATTTTCAGCCATTCGTTAAGCCATGGCCCTGCGCCACAAGCTATCAGGAGGTGGAGCATGGGGCCAGGCCAAAAGCAGAGCGTGCAGGGGGAGCATAATGATGCTCTCCATCACCTGAGACAGTCGCCATGCAGGGGTGCAGGGCACTCTGGCCACAGGCTACCCACTGAGAAACACCAGCAGGAAAGAGGAAGGACACACACTGGCTACGCCAATCCACGCAAGCACAGCAAAGAAACCGTGTGGCACTCACCAACCAACTCTGGCTCCCCGAGGCCAAGTGGGAGCTGCCTATTCCACATAAATCCAGACCGTGAGGGCCCAGGGCCTCCGTGTCCTTCTCCTCCTCCTCCAGAAAGCTTCCCCCACTGCCTTCACCCTCCACTGGGGCTCAGAGAAAGGTGGAACCACTTGCCAAATATGCAAAAAAGGAGGGAAGATAGTTTTCTCTCAGGAAAATACAGACAGGAAAGGAGCCTGTGTTTCCTGTCCTAACCAAAATGAGTTCAGAAATTATGTGGACGTCTGATTTGTCAGGCTTGTGGTGGAAAAGGGTGCTCTTTTAGTCAACAGGAATTGTGAGTTCCCCAAAGGCAGAAATGGCCATGGCAGAAAAGAAATAGGGCCAGCCTGTAACGCGGCAACAAATGGCCCCTGCACTTGTGACTTGGGGTTTTCACCATTTTTAACAGTTCGTCACCAGGTGGTTGGCTGAAGACACCTCTGGCATCTATCTACCTATTTATCACAGTCAAACATGAGAAGGAAAAACGTCAACTGAAACAATTTGGCAGTTGTCTGTGGATTAGGCCTCAGTCGCTCTCCCTTTGGGCTCTCCTCAGGGGTAACTGCCAGGGACACACCACAGCAGCGGCAGGCACTCGCTTCTCCCTTTAAAAACTTTCACAAACCTTCTTTCGTTTGCTGTTACATTTCATTTGTAATATAAAGCACTTCACCTTTAGTGTTTCAGAATGTCTTAAAAATATTTGTACAATATCATCAAACACTTAAAAACTATATCAAGCAAAAGGTATTAAAGCAATGGCAATGAAGATCTAAGGATGTTAAGTATATATTCCAGGAGACATAGAAAGGTAACCTGAGGTATGCAGTCATTTATGAAACTGCAAAGAAATATAATGAAACCATGGTCTATATGAAGAAACCAGTGTGAGTGTTTGGCCAACACCACGGTAAAAGCAGTTTTGTTGCTGTTGCTATAGTTTGGTTTTGGGTGCCCTGTGTCCCAGACAAAACCCCATTCCTGCCTCATTCCTCATCTGAATTTTAAGTGTGTGTGTGTGTGAGAGCCAGAGATGCTGATTTGCTGAAACTCAGCGTTTCTAAGGTCTAGTTCAAAAATGTGTATGTGTCTTTTTGTAGCAAAATAAAACAATCTGTTTCAAGATGTGAAATAAATACATGTTTCTCCTTGAAGCCCTGTAAGCCTCAAAAGATGGGTCACAGGATGGGTTACTTGTTGCTTTCACATCTCGTGTTTTCTCCCGTAAAATGGAATGATTATATGACACACATATGAAATAAAATACCCTGAAGTCTCTGTAAATATGACAGAGCAAGATTCGCAGTCAGTGCAGGAGCTGCAGCAACCCTTGTCACTAAAAGCAGGAGTCACAATGCCCCAAAATGCTTGTCAGTCTTACAAACAGAGGTGTCAGAAGGCAAGGGTTTCCAGCGAACCCAAAAGGGTCCTGGTTTACCTTCTGTGAGGTGGATTCACTTACACAAATCTCCCTTAGAATATGACAACTAGAAGCAATACTTATTTCATGAAATTATTTCATAATTCCAAAAATTAGAGGAGGAAAAAAATGCCACAAAACGGTGCCATCCTTGATGAATTCTTTATTAACCGCAGTTACATTACACGAATACATAAAATTAGGAAACACCCCAAATACTAACACCATTTATGCCTAAACTCACCATTACAAATGGGAAAACCCATTTTGTTTTAGCAAAAAGGCTAAAAAAAAGGAGCGACCTTTATTACTCAGGTCAGGTCTTTTTGATGTTAAAAATCTGTCACACACCGTCCCCATGCCTCTCTCACAGTGCTGTGTGTGTGCTCTGTGTGTGTGTGCACATATGCATGGAATTTCTTTATTTCTTTTATCTATTACTAACTTGTAATCTTGAAATATGTGTGTGTGTGTGTGTGTGTGTGTGTGTGCGTGCATGTGTATGTACTGAAAGCGAGAAAGAGAGAGTATTCTTTCAAATTTCAAAAGTTTGGACATTCAGATTGACAACATGTACTTATTAACCAAATGTGAAACACACAAATCCAAATCAACAAAAAAAAAAAATTCTCCAAACCAAAGAACAACTATTCCCAAACTCTAAGCCTCTCGTCGAGCAAGGAAGACACAGTGCCGGCAGCTCAGTCGGGCTTTCTTTCTATCTCTTGGCCAATAAATTCACTAAGATCTTAATTTTTCAGCAAGAGAAAAGACTGCAAACACAGCCACAGCTGATCGTCTCTTTAGGAGACTGTGTACAAACTCTTCAAGAGTTAAACCTAATCCATCCACACTTAATTTGCAGCCGTTGAGGTCTCCTGTGAGACCGTGATGGTGGCTATCATTGCTGCAGTGTTCCCGAATTTTGAGGGATGTGTAGTTTTCCAAGATGTAACATTCTAGTTAGAACACTGACAAATGAAACCAACACTGTAGAGTTTCTAAATTCCTTCCTTCAACTCTCATCATGAAGCAAAAGGGAAGAAAACCTGGCCATTTAACTCAATAAAATGTTTTGGTCACCAGCTCTGGTGGCACGCAACACTGGGAAGTGCATTTTTCATATAAAAAAGGTATGAACACATACGTTGTTCTTGGGAAAATTTGAAATCAGATACATTCTATCAAACCAGAATGGTACAGTTTTTTAAAATGTGACATTACTATTTTTATGTATGTTTACAAGTTATTTCTTTAACATGTTCTGCATATTACAAGATGCCAACGTAAGGAGGTGAATCTTCCTGTCACGAATATTTGTCCCTGTTTAAATTTTAAGCCACAGATCAAATAATCTGATTCGTTGCTGAAATAATTCTGACACATTCTAATATAAATAATACTGAAATTTTTACTTTTAAAAACCCCATGTAAAAGATGAGTCCAAAGAACCTCATCCAACAAATATCTTCAAACAAAGAAACAAATTCGAGAGGGCTGGAGACATTTTCCTGCAGGCTTCTCTCCCCTCCCCAAATCATAACCAAAGGTAAACCAATTCTTAAAAGTATTTGAATTTCTATGAAGGTTTAAAAAGCATACACAGTATTTTCAACTTCCATAAATTTTTCTCTCTTAACAATAGTTGATTTGACCAGTAAGGAGGTATTTCTTCAACACCATTTTGTCTCTGGAAGTCTAAAACAAGGAACCTCAAAGCTGAAATATGCTGTCTGTAGCAACGTGGGGAATTGTGAGTGGGTAACCTAAGCAAAGCATAGGGCATTGAAATTCACTCTGGGTGGGCTCCAGCCCCAAGAGAGAATGAAAACCGCATTTGAATGCTGTGCCTGGTTAGACCCTAAGGAATCCCTGCCGTTTTCACTCACTAGATGCCATACACTGTGGCTGCAAGGGAGAAGGAAAAACAATCACACCCTCATGAGGTTCCTTAGGAATCACCAGCGATGTCTGACAAATTTTTAAAATACATTTCAAACATAACCTAAAGTAACCTTAATATTACTGAGGGTTTTCCTGAGGTTTCCTGCATGACCTGAGAGCCAAACCTGCAGTCAGCGAAAGTACTAACTTTTTAAAACCAGGATAATTCCTATTTTGCAGAAATCAAGTTCAGACTCAGTGTAATCATTTTATAGTACAAGCAGAAAGCTCTCACCTCAAAAATAATGAAAGCTCTTTTCAAATGACTTTGTAAAGGCTGACTTCTGTGATCTTGCTATGTAAGTATACATAAATTTCAATATTACTGGGAGCCAGGACATCCTCTCCTGGTGACAGCGGGGCTGCTCACAAGTGTCCCATGCCAGCCTGTCTGGTCCTGCACCTGCGGGTCCAGTCCAAAGTGGCAGAGGCTTTGAAAAATTCAACGCTCTCACTGTCCTCAGAAAAGAGAGGCGGACCTGAGCGACACCAGGGATTACGAATCTCACCGCCTTGTCTTTTCTTTTTTCCTGTTCTATTTTTTTTTAATCCATCAGTTACCCCCAAGTTTTCCTACTGAAATTCAATTTGAAAACACTCACGTGGATTTGTGTGTTGCGCTTTGGGGGCCAAGGCTGATCCTCGGGCGCGAAGAGCAACCTCGGAGCCGGGGCTCCCTATGCCCCGCCGGGCTCGCCCGGGTCGCCCGCCTCGCCGCGGCCGAGCGTCCAGCCCGGGCTTGGCTGCGCTCCGCGGGGATCGAGGGGCTGTCGCTTCAGTCGCCGCCCGGGGCGCGGGCCGCACAGGCACTTGTTAGAGTGCTCTGCTAACTTGGCCGCGGAGCTCTTCCCAGCTTTCTTTCACAATGACTTCCTGAAGTTGCTCACTCGCATTGTTCCCCATTTCTCCGCCACATCCCCGCCCCCGCCGGCTCCGACCGGGCTTTCGCTCGCCGGGCCGATCCGCTGCCCCGAGCGCACAGCGCCGCCCGCGGGCCGCGCACCTGGCCCCTCGGCGCCGGCCGCCCCCGCCACGCCAGTGCGTAGCCACCTGCGGCTGCCCCGAGCGGCGGGTGGCCGGAGCGCGCTCTCCGTGAACTTTGGGGTGACACACGCTGTCTGCTTCCCCGCTCAACTTGCCCTGCAGCCCGCCCGGCTCCGCACGCACGTCCCCGCCGCCGGGCTCGCTGCTCGCGGACACGGAGCCGGGCGCGGAGAGGGGCGAAGAGCGGAACCCGGAGAGGGGCGTGCCGTCCCGTCCCCACCCCCGCCGCCGGGTCCCCAACTCGCGTGGCGCCCGTCCCGACCGCAACTCCGGGCCAGCGGGGCCGCGCGCACAAACTTTGCAGCCACGCCGGGCTCGGGCCCAGCCCCCCAGGGTCGCCGGGGCGGCGGCGGGCGCGGGCCGTACCTGCTGGCGCCGCCGCCGGCTGCAGCCCGCTCGCCCGCGCCGGGCCCGCTCGGCGCGCCACCGCCACCCCCACGCGCAGCGCGCCCGGGCCCTCCCTTCGCCGCGGCGCTTCCTGGTTCCAGCGCAGCATCGCTACCTGGCCCCGCGCGGGACGTGGCGGCCAGCGCTCTGCCCGCGGGCCTGGCGGCCCAGCTCGGCAGCGGCGCTGCGGGACCCGCGCGTAACCCGTGGGGGCGCGGCGCGGGCTGCACGTGCGGGCCCGCCGGGAGGGGGAGGGGGACGCGCGCCGCCGGGCCCGCCACCCTGCGCCCGGAGCCCCTGGTCGGTCGCGGCACCCGCTGGCTCGCCCAGCTGGAGGAACTCGAGGGACTCAGGACACCGTAAAGCACTTTCCCTAGTATCTGGGAGCGTCCACTGCACGCGCAGCTTCAAGACCCTGGAACTGAGGCCCCCTGGCTCCCAGGTTCGGGCTTCGGCCCGATATGAGTGCCCACCCAAGGGGGTGGGAAAAGTTGATCCTCCGCAAGGGAGGGGAAGGTGCAATTCATTTTCCCAGACAACCAATGGAATACCTCTCGTCTCTCTTCCCTCCCACCTGCTCACGGCAGAAGTTAGGATGGCGCCTTCCATCGTGGCCTGCGTGCACACTCAGGTGTGGAGGGGCGGCTGCGGCGAGGGGACAGGAAGGCAATCCTGCAGCCCCACTCGACGGCTCCTTGCACCTCAGAACTCTCCCTCGCTCGTAACGGGAAAGCCACCTCTGAGGGCGCACCCCTTCACACTCTACGAGGAACCCCTCGTTCTGATTAGCCGGGCTGCACCCGAGCGGGAGCCAGGCAAGTGTGTTCAGCTTGATCAGGAGAGGAAGAAAAATGAATTCGACAAATGTATCCTGAGTCTTTGCCAGGCGCTAGGGGAGGGGACCAATACGAGTGAAATGGGACTCCTGCCCTTCTAGACTTGTAGGAGTCCGCAGTAAGGCACAGAATGAGCCGGAGCACCCCTGCGTGGAGGGGACCCTGTGAGGAGGGTAGACAGGGTGCTTAGGCATGGTAGCTGGGGGAAGGCATAATGACTTCCTGTGGGGAGAGCCAGGAAAGCCCTGTAGGCTCCCAAAAGGCAGGATTTGCAGGCACATGTGAAGGCATAGGCCTTCCAGGTGGAGAGAACAGCGGGGCGATGGGAATAAGCCGGAAATGTCCCTCCAGGGCAGTTGGTTGTGGCTGAGGTCGATAGCTGCCTGGGAAGGCGGTGGCCTGGCTGAGGAGGCTGCCCTGACAGGGCCTGTGCATCCCAGCGATGGCTCTGCCTCTGTTATCCCCCGGAGTTCCTTCTCCCCACCGTGAACCATAAATGGCATCTGGCCAGATACTCCCTGGGCCATTTATGGAGTGCTCAATTTGTCCCGAAAAACATTACGCTGTGCCCAGCCTGAGCCGGGCACTCCTAAAGCCCAGAGGAGGGGAGACTAGTAGGAGATCCATTGGTTTAATTCCTAGTCCTTCCCTCCACTCTGTGACCTTGGGCAAGTTACAGAAACGCCTGAGCTTCATCTTCCTTCTGTGAAGGGAATAAATGTCACTAACCTTAAAGAGTCCTGGACAGGATTAAATGAGGCTATAGACATAAGGTACAAGGCCTAGATGGAGGCTAACGATGTAGTAAAGGGGGCGGGAGACACTTCCAATTCTTGGAGGCAGAAACACCTTGAGCCCCCGGAGTGTCTCTCTAAGCATGGCCTTGCTCCCAAGAAGTGGACTCAAACATGGTCACCAAGGCATAACCAACTGAGGCAGCAGCACATGGGGCTAAGAGCCCAGATAGTTTGGGTTTGTGATCTTGACTGAGGTCCTTAATCTCCCTGTACCTCAGTTTCCTCATCCATAAATTGATGGTAATAATATAAGCCTCCTCATGGGATTATCTGTGGGTTAAGTAGCTCGTATATGGAAGATCTTCTCAGATCCTGCTAGCTACCAAGGTCTCATTGAGATTGGGCACATGCTGCGAAAAGTCAGCCTCCAGGTGCCACTCCCTCCCCCTCCCTGCCCTCTCCACCCCCAAGCAGGTGAAGCTGAAGGAACTCAGGTCGGAAGCTGAGGAGTGTGGATAGACTTCTGGGACCAGAGAGTTCACATAAGTCAAATGTTGAAGCCCTAAGAGACAGTAATAGAAGTTCAGTGGAGGGGAAAACACATTTGGGGAAATCGAAACATATGTGATCCTGTTTTTTTTTTTCATTTTATGTTTAAATTCATTTTGTTTTATTTATATATTAATTATATATTTCCCTTTTAATAATGTTAGAATGTTAAATAAAATATAGTTTAATGTATTCACTCAATAATTGCTAAATTACCAATTTTTTTCTTTTGACGTTGTATTATCAAAAGAATAAATACCACCTATAGAATTAACCAAAGGCTACTTATTCAAAGCTCACTATAATAAGGGAGTCAGCTAGGCACTTTTGTTCAGGCAGGGACTGGAAGAGATTTTCAAAGGAGGGTGAGTTTTATAAAGTAAAAGGGTGATTGGGGTGATATGATATGGTTGATATGGTTAATAGTTTTGTTTCCTACTGCGTGATTTTCAGCAAATTACTTAAACACTCTGAGTTTCAGTATCTCATCTGCAGAGCATACCTACGTCACAATGGTATTGATAGAAATAGGTGAAATTAAATGAAACAATGTATGGAAATTATTATTATAATTGTGTTTTTTTCAATTTTTAAAAATTTGTTATACAGTAATGAAATAGTTGCCCTTTTTCCCCTCTGGTCATTGGGAAACGGCAAGAATATTTTTAAATAACAGGAAAAGTTTTTTGTGAAAAAATAAAAATTGATGATTATTTTTCTTTAGTGTTAAGAGAACTCCTGTAGTTCTGTCTGAAAAGGAACATGAGCAGAAGAAAAACCCAGGACTTGGATGAAACTGTTGTGACAAAGACACTGCCTCTTTAGTTTCCTTTTCCCAGTTTTCATGACTTCTGGCTTCTGCTTCTGCTGTTTTTGAAAACAAAGGTTGCTGGCCTGGGGAAAAGTTCTGGATCCTTCTTCTTGGGTCCCTCCTTGGTTTGACTCTTTCTGTAAGCATAGACCACTGGCTCCCACCCACTGCTGAAGGTCAAGGAGCAGGACGTATGGAAGAGGTGGAGGGGCTCATGGAGAGCCAGCGCTGGCTGCCTGGCAGTGCCTGGGCAGGAAGCACCTGGTGAGCCCTACGGAACACTCCTCTGGGCACTTGGTTTCCTGTAACATCTGTAAGGCCCTCTCTTGGCTCCTGGTTCTGAAACCTGCAGAAATTTGTTAGCACTGCTGATCATTCACATCTCTGCCTGCAGGTTTTGAATCAAGGATGTGCTGCAGCTGACATCCAAATTCTTCCCACTTCCCTGTTTCCTTCGGTAAAGTAAGAGAAATGCACCTAGATTCTCAAAAACAGCAAATTTTTATCAGTATCATTTGGTTAGAAGAGATTCAAATACCAACTGAGTCAGATATAATAATTTGGAGAAGAAAGACTTACACAAAAAAGCTTTCTGATGAAAAGTTTCTGAAAATGTTTTGGGTAAGTAAAGGAGAAGTAGATAATTCATCTTACCTAAACAGATCAGAATAAAGAAAAACAGAGAGCTGTGTGTCACCCCCTGTTGATTTTATTGGACAGAAAGAGGATTGGAACACTATTTCTGGAAGTATAACAACTTCTAGTGGCAGGTATTCATTCATTTATCCAATAAGCATGTATTTATTGAAAGCCTACTGTTGCAGGTGGTGCTTGAGGCACGTGTAGTCACAAGAAAGCATAAGATATGGTCTAGTCCCTTAAGGCAGTGGTCCCCAAACCTTTTGGCATCAGGGACTGGTCTCATGGAAGACAGTTTTTCTGGAGTGGGGGTGGTGGGAGGCGGCGCTCAGGTGGTGATGCCGCTGTTGGCATTGTTGGGGAGCGGCTGCAAATACAGATGAAGCTTCCCGTGCTCACCCACCGCTCACCTCCTGCTGTGCCTGTCCTCCCGCACCGTCCCCCCACCCCGTGCCACCTTTTCCTAAGTTTCATGGAAAACAATTTTCGCTTTGTGGCCTGGTTCCTAATAGGCCACGGCCAGTACCAGTCCACACCCTGGAATTCGGACGGAAGACTTAAGGGGCTCACATTCTAGTGAAGAAGGAAGACAACAGAATAGTTTCATTTTGATGCAAAATAGGTCACATTAAATTCACCTCATGAAGCACAAAGGATGGCACTAGGTAGTTGCTGGAGCTGGGGAAGGCTTCACAGAAGAGGGGAGGAGGGAAGAAGGGAATACAGAGGAGGTATGAACACGTGCTTTTCTGCCCCGCATCCTGGTGGGAGCCCCGTAAAAAGAGCTCTCTGAAAAGACAGAATAAACCAAGACTACTAGCAATATTATAGCAGTCAGCCCCACTGAGCCCACTCTGTGATGGACTCATCCAGGCATCATCTCCCATCCGATGATGCAGCAAAGCCAGCATTTCTGTCCCCATTTCACATGAAGACCCTAAAGCTCAGAGGGTGACTAGCCCGGGGTTGATGGAAAGCTAAGAGCCTGGCTGTGAAGTAAGTAAGAGACTCTGGAACCAAACAATTTGGGTTTGGTAGCTCTGAAAGTCACTAGGCCATTTCATGCCTCAGTTTCCTCTTCTATAAAATGAGAAAATTGCTGTAGAACAACAGCAATAATACCTTCCTCAGGAATGTTTGAGGGGTAAACGAGTTAGTGCACGTTGTAGATACTTCGCTGGAGCCCGGGCACGTGCTAAGCACTGACCAAGTGTTCTGCATTCTGAAGCATTCAGCTTCTAAGTGGCTGGGCTGAGACGTGAATCTTGGCCAGGTATTTCAACTACATCTCTGCCCTTTCTTTTTAAATTACCTTTACTCTTCCTCTGGCTCCTCCTCATCCTCTTTGCTCATGTTTGTTCCACATTGTTCCAGTGCCCGTACCTCCTGCTCACGCCCCGTCTCCCAGCAGAGAAATGAGATCTCTCCAAGGACTGCTTCCTTTAAGATACTCTTCTCCAATTGGTGGGAAGCATTTATCTCCAATTCTCTTTACATGTTTTATTTCCTCTAAAGCCAAATTGCCAATCTAGGTAGCACCAGTCTTGGTAAAGGGGTTGGATAGGATGGGCATGTCTAGGAAAGATTAAGGTTTGTGAACAGGCTTTCCAATCCGTAATGTATGCAGAAATTTACTCTAGTTATTTTTTCATCATTATATGAACTTTCTCTTTGTAGTGTTTATAGATGATAAATATTTCCTGTCCAGGCTTTAAAGGAAGTGGGATAGATTTGGGAGAGAATGCTGAGCCCTGGGACGCTACATCTGAAAGAGTTCTTATTGTCTATTTCAGCCCCATAGAAGGGCACTGTGTGAATTTAGCTGAGTTACTTAACCTCTCTGAGTATCACATTCTCATCTCTACAGTTGGGAAAGTACATCCTCCTTCATGGGACCTGTTGTAAGAATTAAATGAGAGCATGAATATATTAATAGTTTTTTAGAGACAGGGTCTGCCTCTGTCTCCCAGGCTGGAATACGGTGGCCAGATCATAGCTCGCTACAGCCTCAAACTCCTGCGCTTGAGAGCATGAATATAAACCTTCCGTTGTCATACCTAGTAATCAGTGTTAGTTTCCCTCCTTCCCTTTCCCCTGCTTAGAGGAGCCCATGAAGATTCTTAGATGGTGCCGTCTAACAGAGAGCAGCAGGGCAAAAGAAGGCAGAGTTCCCGATTCCCAGAAACATGTTCCCAGATTCTCAGTTGAGACTAACCTTGACGAGGTTGCAAGTAGATGGTTTGTTTGTACATTTTTATCTGAAAAGATCTGGGAAGGATGATCTCTACGTGGATGGAGCAAAGCCTAGCTGGTGCCAGAGGTAGTAAGTCAGCATTTATCTGGTGCTTTAACATTTACAAAAAAAATCCATGAATGTTTTATTTGAACCGATGACATCAGTGAGGCAGATCTTCAGGACCCCCTGCCTGCTGGCTTTTCTCCTGCCCCATTGGCTGCACCGTCCCGGTCTGCTTCCTGCAGCGCCGGTGCTCCCCAGACAGGCCCCGGACATGCTCCCTCTACACTCAGTCCCTTGTAGGCCTCTCCAGAAGCTGTTTGCAATGTCATTCCTATACCGATGACTCCAAAAATTTACATCTGCAGCTCAGACCTCCTTCTGGACCCCAGACCTGTATATCTCACTGTCCCCTTGACACCTGTACTTGGAGGTCTGATGGGCTCCTCTTGTTTACCGTGTCCCCACTGGATCCCTGATCTTCCCCTCAGGCCACTTCCCTGCGGCCCCTTCCTCTCACTGAACAGCTGGCGATTATGAGGGGAAACCTTGGAGGAGTTGTTCTTCCTGCCTCTCCTTTTCTCGCCATCCTGTCCTTCAGGAGCTCCTGTCGGCTCTGCCTGCAACAAGCCACCGGAGTACATCTTCCCTCCGTTGCAGCCACTCTGGCCACTTCCCATCTGGAAGTGGCGGTGACCTCCTCAGCAGTGTCTCCACTTCCACCCCTGAACCTCACAAGAAGCCAGAGAGAGCCGGTAAAGAGCAGGGTCAGACGTGGCACTTCTGGGCTGAACGGAAGGCAGCTCCCCAGAAGTCCAAGCCCAGGTCCCAGGAGCACGTGTGATTCCTTCCCTCCCCACCCTTCTTCCGTGACGACACGTGTCCGGCTACTCTCCCGTCTCACATCTCACTTGCCTGTCCCCAGGCACCTAGCCCTGTCTTGCTTGTCTGCTAGTCCTCAAACACTACAGAGCTGCTCGCTGCTTTGCACTTTCTGTTCTGTCTTCCAGAATGTTCTCCCCTGGATATTTGCCTGCCCCCCTTACTTGCTTCCAGTCTCTGCTCAATTGTCATCATGGCTGAGACTGTCACTGTCTGCTCTTCATAAAAGGGCACAACCTTTACCTCACCCGAGCCTTCCCCTTTTCTCCTGACTTCTCTACATTTTTCCACGGCACTTAGCATCTTCTAATGTGCTGTATGAGTAACAGTTGTTGTATTTGCTCTTCATGAAAGTAGAGATTTGGCTTTTTATCTGTTTTGTTTCTTCGGTGACTGGAACAGTGAGCAGAACACTCAACAGATAGCTCCATTTAATAGTGCTGCTTTGGAAGAGTTTATCTGACTTTTGTAACTTGGGAAAACATTTTTGTTTAAATAGCACAGCAAGGAGTCAGCATATTTGCTTTCCAATATGCACTGTGTTTTCCTAGCCTTAGAGCTGGACGAAGCTTCTTCTCTTCCCCTTCCTCTGTCCTGTCTGGGGCTCCAAGATCCTGCACATTGCTCTATTTCTTCTTTATCTATTTAATGCTCTCTTGTGGCAAAGGCTTCAGCACAGAATGTTCCAAATTTCTTTCCTTCAATTAAAAGTTGACAATTTAGTTCACACTGTCCTCACATATGCATTATTCTGTTCATTTTCAAGCTATTTTCTAAAAAGGAAGCAAAGAATAATTTCAAAATACAACCCTTCAGTATCATAATGAACTTCCCCTAATCCTGTTCTGGTTGTAACAGGCAGTTATCCTAAGTGAGTTGATACCTCTTTATTTCTGTAGGATGAGAATGCAGTTTATAATTTAGTAAAGCCAGGAGTAGGACTTTCTCTAAATTGGCGATTTAGAAATTATTGAAAGATATAATGCATTCTGTAGCTATACACAGCCCAATGGCAATGTATTCTTTTAATATTTACTCATAATATCTTATTACTTGCAGATGTGTTTTTCTAATGAAGAAAAAGAACTCATTTTCTGTGATATGCACCTCAGAAACTGGCAACTTTATTTCCACTTCAGAGCTCAAATTCACAATTTTCTTTAGCTTAAACAGTGTTCTGCAATTAATCCAAAGGGTTTATTTCTCATTGTAATATCCCCTTATTTTCCGTGATTATATCTCATAAACATTTTTCTGCCAAGCAGGATGTTTCCAATAAATTGTATTGAACGACCCTGCATTTTGAGAGAAGAAATAATGTTGTCTTGATTTATAGGTGATAGCACAGGCTACTGGTGAAAAGAGAATATGCAGAATGAAGATCCCATTCTTTGTACAAATTGAAACAAGGGACTTGTATATGTTTGTAAGACAGTTGACTACAGTTGGGGACACATTCCATGGCCAAGAAAAGATGACAAGCCTAGTGACCAACCTGAGGGTAGAACCACGGAATTTGGCTTCACTGGCCAAAGTGTAGAGTGCAGATGTGCATTTATTTATTGATCATTTAATGGTCAGAACCTGTGTGCTATTTTAATTATCTTATTTTTAGGTTATTTAATATTTGTGAAGCAAAAGTCAGTTCCATCTTCTTTGTACTCCTCTAGTCCTTGAAGAGCCCTTTGTTCACTTCAGGGGGCAGCTTTTGGCCCTTTGGAGTCCAATGCCATTAAGCCTGTAAGAGCGTTGCTCCGAATGATTGATGTCATTTGAGCTGGACTACCTGATGTAGCAGAGTTCTCAGAGCAAATCCAAATGCAGCGGTCGATAATCATACACTTAGCAGTCGCCCCTTCACTACAACAGTGCGCTTCAGTAATCAGCACCGAAACGCTCTGGACCCATCTCGCCCAGTACATATTTCTTCTATATTCCTGGAGCTCCCGCTGATTTCAGTGAAAGCTCCCAGCACCTAGGGTAGCAGCGCGGCAGCGTGTGCGGTACTCAATGATTTATATTTGCATGGCTTTTGAGCTAATCAGCAAAAAGCACTCATCAATCTTCTCCTCCCTAGGAAGTGGGACCGTGTTGTTATTCTTATTTCGTGGATGAGGAAACTGAGGTAAAGGCATCTCCCAAAGTGAAGAGATTTTTTTTTTTTAAAGAAAATAACAACTGCTTCTTGATGACCCAAAACTAACATTTGACATGCGATCATCTAACAGGTGGTATTGAACATTTTGACTACTTGGCAGAAATGGCCTTTTTTAGAGATACTCAGGCCAGTGGGAAACACTGCCACTCTACTGTGACAGTTCTGTTTTATTGTCTGAATGATTTTCTTTCTTTTTTGGTTAAGGCTTGGAAAACTGATGATGCAAAAAAGGCAATGGGGCCAATTCCTTGCTCTGCTCCACTTTGGTCAAGTTAGGCAGAGAAGTGCCCAAGGCCGTGGCCCATGGAGTGGGCTCCACTGGTCCTGTGCACTTGTAGGAACCAGCAATGCCAGTAAAGCAGGTACTGTGTGCCTTGCTTCTCTGCTTCTCTCAGGATAGGCTTGCACTAGAATCATTTCCTAGGTATAATAAATTTAGGAGCCTCCCACAGTGGAACTGACAGCAAAGGCAAAAACTGTCAACCCACCTCCCCCCGTGATGGAAAACTTCTCAAGGTTTTCCCAGCAGTGCATTAGGCAGCTCTGTAAGAACCCACTGTTGTGCGCGCTTTGAGACTTCACGTCTTCCATTAACCAATTCTAAGACAGAAGACCAGTGTCTTCATTTCCCATGTTGTTGAAGTACTTTACATAGACTTTAACCCAGTTGCTAAATTGCTTGAATTTGTTAAATGTACAAAAGGGCCTACTCCCCGTTGATGGAATGAAAGTAGATGTTTGATTAAGTAGATAGCTAGATATGCCTTTTTCCCCCCATCTGGATGTGTTAAGGGGGTATGTTTGAAACTTAGCACTCAGTTCATGCCTTTCAGAAGGGGAGGGAAGAGGGTATTTAACAAGGTTAATAATGACAGAAAGAGGAATTGACACCACAAAAGAAAAAGAATCATTCTAGCATTTCATGACAGTTCAAAGACAGATGTCGTTGGCTAAGTGAGAATCTCGTAGACATGGGGGTAATATACACCTTATATGCATATGGATTAGTGAAAGCAGACTGTCAAGTTGGTGAGTGTAAGATTGTCAAATATGAGACATAGCTGCAGAAAACCTGGAGAACTACTTACTATTTATTTCTTCACTTAAAGACCCAATCCTGTTGTCTTTTCACAGACAAAGGACCAACTACCTAAAGGACTGAGGCAGGCCGAGGGGAGGATGGGACTGGATCTTTGTGCTGGGGCCTCCTGAGGACACCAGCTTTAGTAACTATTCTCCTCTGAAGTCTGTCTTTCATCTTAGTGCTATGCTCACTTTTCCCTTTGTTTCAGTAGACTTTAGTTCATCCAACAGGGCCATATCGAATTTCATTTTCCTGATGTCCGCGATGAGGGATTCTACAATCGTAATCAACGAGATCCCAGATTGAGGAAGTGACATTCGAAGTCCCTCAGAATTAATTTGATGGTGGCAGTTAATTCCACTGAAGCAATTTTAGGCTCTGCCATCACATCATATGCTTCTGTGAGGCAACAGTAGCTTTCTCTGCTTCAGCAGAAAGCTTGGTAGCTGCAGAGTGTCACTAGCCAGAGATGGTTCGGTTTGGTAAATGGAAGAGTCAGGAGACCTGGTTTGGGTCATGATTCTCTCTCCAACCTTGGGCAAATCATTCAGCTCATCTTCCTAAGCTTTGGCTTCTTCATTCATAAGATGGTAGTGGTTGACAAGATGGTCTCTATGAACCCTCCTGATATGCCATGACTTCAGTTCGGCTGTGGCAACATACTTCCACAAGGCTGGCAAGGAACTAAAAAGAGCTTAGGGGATGGGGTGTGCTGGTTCTCGCACTATCGTCTCTAAGTGTACCTGTCTAGCTGTCTGTCCTGCCATGCCATCCCCAGAAGGCCCCAAGCACTGAGGGTAACTGTGCTACAACCAGTCATAACTTACAACACTCTCGATACCCTCCAACACCAACAAACACAACCACTCACTCCACCACCTAATAACCCATAGTGACTAAACAACCTGGATGGTTTGGCTTCAGAACTATATTAGTGCAGAAATCACAAATTCTCCTAACGTGAAGCATAAATAGAACAGATGCATCCTAGGTGTAAAAATCCATCTGACTTTTATCTGTGCAGTGCCCTCACAGAGGAGTTTTGCGGTTTAGAAATTTGTTGGCTTGTTCTGCTAGTGGCGTGGTTTTCCTGGGAAAGTTCTCCTGAGTGAAAGAGGAGACACTTGATGAAGACCAGGACTCTGGGGGCAGGCTGTTTGCTGCATAGGCAAAGGGAGATTTAATGAGGATGAGTAAATGTGGGTCTAAAATAAGCGTATTGATCTGGGGGAAATCCTGAACTCTGTTGTGAGTTAGGCAGTTGTGGTAAGTGGGAAATGCTTTGGGGAAAACCCGTAACTTCCCCAAATGCCTATGTAAATGCCTATAACATGGAAAATTAGCAGGAAGAGCTTGAGATCTAAGCACACTATCACTTAAATTGGAAATATTGAGCTGCAACTAAGGAGAGGCAGTGAAAATAAGAATTACAACTGCTGTTAGATTCAAAAGCCTACAATTATCAGTTGCAAAGAAAAGAGAAAGTGAAGAATGTGTGGAGAACATCTGAATGAAGCAAAAAGAAAAAAAAATACCTTGTGGGAAAAGAGAATTTGATAAACATTATAGAAATATGTTCAAGAATCTATGAAAAGTAGATAGATGAAATAGTCTCTGATTAAAGGGGCAAAACAGCTTTAGGAAAAGAAAGGACCAGGAGAAGGACCTTGGGTAGTGGTGAGGAATTTTGAAATGGGTATATATCATCCAACAGGGTTTTTACATGAATAGGTGACATCTTCTTACTATTAAAGGTACATAAGTTGGGAAAATGGTATGTGGTTATGTGTCAAAATGCCCATATTAATTAGAGATGCACATGGACATATTTATGCATAAAATGAGTTTTGCTTACAACAACAACAATAAATAAAATCAGCAGTTGAGAGATGAAACCAGATTGGTAATATCTTTGGTAATTGTTAAAGCTGGAAGATGGCTATATGAAGATTCATTATATAATTATCTCTATTTATGTATCTACTTGAAAATTTCAGTGAGTGTTTTAAAAAAGAAAGGAAAAAAAGACAAGAAGACCACTATTAAATACAAACAGCATTTCAAGATAATATTTGCAATGAATATGAAAGAAGAGTTATATTTCCTAATATACAAAGAGCTCTGGCAAATTAATTAAAAAATAACTCAATGAGCAATGGGTGAAGGACTTAATTATACAATTTAAAAAAGAAATGCAAAAGACCATTGAATGCAAGAAAAATATATTCAACTTTAGTAAAGATTAAAAACTGAAAATTAAAATAAATTATGAGACAAAGCCTCAGATAGGAGAAAGAAGTTGTTTTTTAGATCCATTGCAGTGTGATGAATATAGTTAATAATAGTGTAATGTACATGTCAAAATCACTGAGAGAGTAAGGTTCAAATATTCTCACTATAAAAAATGAAAAGATGTTTGTGGTGATGGCTCTGTTAATTAACTTGATTTAATTTTTCCACAACATATTCATAAATCATAACATTTTATACCCCATAAATATATATGACTGTAAATTGTCAATTTACAATAAAAAGATTGCCATTGAGGGCATAGAGATTGGGCTCTTGTGATGGGATTCATAGAATGGGTCAGAGGATAGTTGGCATTACATATCAATATGAGTCAAACTGTGGAAGGTGTGAGACCTTTCACTTTGTAACTTCAAGGAATGCATGCAAAGAGATAGCTGATTATAAATGGAAATATGTATATGTGTGTTTAATGTTCATTAGAATGAGGTTCATAGAAGCAGAAATTGAAAACAAAATAATGCTCATCCCAAATGAAATAATATTTGATATATTCATACAAATGAATATTTTGGAGCTATCAGTAGATGATTTGTGTCTATTTTCTCAAATGAAAAGATATCCGCTATGTGTAGTTGAGTGAAAATGCAACTAGTTTCAAGATAGTTTTAAGCATTTTGCTGGTATTTCATGTATATAATCTGAAGGCTATTCACTGAAATGTTAACATTATCCGTGGATAAGAGGTTCTTGAGTGATTTACACTTTCTTCTTGGTAATTTTCTATACTCCTTAACTGTACTATATTACCATTTATTAGTAACTGTATTAGCAGTGATCTCCAGAGAGACAGAACCAATAGAATGTATATAGCTATAGACACAGATGTAGACATGTAGAAAGAGATTTTATGATGTTAATTGATTCACACGATTATGGAGGCTGGAAGTCCCACAATTCACTATCTGCAAGCTGGAGGCCCCGGAAAGCTGATTCTGTAGATGTTAGTCTTGAAGACCTGAGAACCAAGAGCACCAATACCCAAGGGCAGAAGAAGATGAATGTCCCAGCACAGGCAGAGAGAGTATGAATTTACCCTCCCTCTGCCTTGTTCTATTTGGGCACTCAGTGGATTGGATGAGGCTCACCCACATTGATGAGGGTGATCTTACTAGTCAGTCTACCAATTCAAATGCCAATCTTGTCCAGGAACAACCTGATAGATACATTCAGACATAATACTTTGCCTGCTATCTGGGCATCCCTTAGCCCAGTCAAATTAACACAAAATTAACTACTGCCGTAATATTTAATATTATGTAAAAGCTATGTATATTTTGAAAATATGGTTGAGATAACTCAGTTGATTTGCTTCATAGAATTAAAAGGCTAATACAAGAATCTATGGTGAGTCAAAACCATGATAGAAACTATCATATGATAATTGATTCATTCTTGAAGGGGGAAAGAAAATGTATAATAAGCAAAGACTATTTTGAAAGTTAAATTAAATTTAAGAGATAAATGAGTCCAAGAGTATTGGATGCAGATATTTTGATAGCTTAATTATTAACTTTACTGAAAAACTGAAAGACTGGGTTTATTGCAAAATGGTAAATAAACTCAGACACATAAAAAGTTTAGAAAAACAAATAAATATGCCTCCAAAGCATTTATGATGAATCTATCTTACATCTTGAACCCCAAGCTAGAACACATGCCTGTGGAGGACAAATTAAGCAAAAAAAATGAAAACGAAGTATATTTGCACCAATATGCCAAATTATATACTCCTTCAGACAACATGGTGAAAGTGAGAAACATTACATTCCCTCCTCATATGGGAAAAAAGTTTAAAACACATATTAATTCTACCTTTATACAATGGAAACACCAGTTTCTGAAATAAAATTGACCAGTGAAACTAACTGGAATCATGGTTTTGAAGCATTTATTGTCTTTTTTATCGTGGTAAAATATACATAAAACTTATCACCATAACCATATTAAAGTGTGCAATTCAGTGGCATTTCATACATTTGTAATATTGTACAACCATCCCCACTATCATATTTCCAGAACTTTTTCCTTCCAATATCCCTGAAGCACTCACTCCTGTTTGTTTCTACCCGTGGCTGCTAACCTGTTTTCTGTCTCTATTAATTTGTCTCTTCTGGATATTTTGTACAAATGGGATCATACGCTATGTGGCCTTTTGTGTCTGGCTTCTTTCACTTTCACTTTCCATTTTGTGTTATAGCAAAACAATTTCCACTGTACAGATACATCACATTTTGTTTATCCATTCATTTGTTGATGAACATTTGGGTTGTTTTTACTCTTTGGCTACTTTGCATAGAGCTGTTATAAACATTTATGTACAAATTTTTGTTTGAATACCTGTTTTTAATTCTTTTCTTTTCTTCCTTTCTTCATCTTCTTCTTCTTCTCTCTCTCTCTCTCTCTCTTTTTTCTTTTTTTCTTGAGACAGGGTCTCACTCTGTTGCCCAGGCTAGAGTTCAAAAGCTCACTGCAACCTCAAACTCCTGGGCTCAAGTGATTTTCCTGCCTCAGCCTCCCAAATAGCTGGGACTACAGGTGCACTCCACCACACCTGGTAAATTCCTCCATTTTTTGTAGAGACAATGTCTTTCTGTGTTGCTTAGGCTGGTCTCGAACTTCTCTGGCCTTAAGCAATCCTCCCACTTCAGCCTCCCAAAGTGCTAGGGTTATAAGTGTGATCCACCATGCCTGGCCCTGGGCCCTGTTTTGAATTCTTCTGGGTACATACCTAGGAGTGGAATTGCTGGATCATATAGTAATTCTGTTTGACTTATTGAAGAGCTGCCAAACTTTTCCACAGCAGCTGTACCATTTTAAATTTATGCCAGAAATGTATGAGTGTTCCAATTTCTTCACATCCTTGCCAACAATCATTATTTTCCATTTTTTGAATTTATAGCCATTCTAGTGGTTGTAAGATGGTATCATATTAAGATTTTGATTTGCACTTCCCTAATGACCAGTGTTGTGGAGTATATTTTAATGTGCTTATTGGACACACTGTACATCTTTTGGGAAGAAATGAATAGTCAAGTGTTTTGCCAGTTTTTTTTTTAAATTTCAGAATATTATGGAGGGCACAAATGTTTTGATTACATGGATTGCTTTTATATTGCTTGAGTCAAAGTTGTAAGTGTGCCCATCACCCAGATAGTGTACATTGTATCCATTAAGTATGATTTTACCCGTCCCCTCCTCCCACCTCCCACCTGCATGATTTCTGTTGAGTTTTACTTCCATCTGTGCACATGAGTGCTGATTGGTTAGTTCCAATTTAATAGTGAGTATATGTGGGTGTTTGTTTTTCCATTTTTGTGATACTTCACTTAGGGGAATGGTCTCCAGTTTGATCCAGATTGTTGAAAAATGTATTAATTCATTTTTTTTAATGGCTAAGTAGTACTCCATGGTATGTATATGCTACATTTTATTAATCCACTCATGAATTGATGGATGCTTGAGTTAATTCCACTTCTTTGCAATTGTGAATTGTTTTGTAATAAACATTCTACTGCAAGTGTCTTTTTGATAAAATGACTTTTTTTTTCCTTTGGGTAAAGATCCAGTAGTGGGATTGCTGGGTCAAATGGTAAGTCTACTTTTAGTTCTTTGAGGAATCTCCATACCATGTTCCATAGAGGTTGCACTAGTTTGCAGTCCCACCAACAGTATATAAGTATTCCTTTCTCTCAGTATCCATGCCAGCATCTATTGTTTTGGGACTTTTTGATAAAAGCCATTCTCCAGGAAAGTGTGAGAGGTACTAGATCGTCGTCATTTCTTATGATTGAGTAATATTCCATT
>CAUYSK010082064.1:0-11762 GCA_963575035.1 Avahi laniger
TGGCTCACGCCTGTAATCCTAGCTCTCTGGGAGGCTGAGGCGGGTGGATTGTTTGAGCTCAGGAGTTCGAAACCAGCCTGAGCAAGAGCGAGACCCCGTCTCTACTAAAAATAGAAAGAAAATAATTGGACAACTAAAAATATATAGAAAAAAAAACCCAAAAAACTAGCCGGGCATGGTGGTGTATGCCTGTAGTCCCAGCTGCTCGGGAGGCTGAGGCAGGAGGATCGCTTGAGCCCAGGAGTTTGAGGTTGCTGCGAGCTAGGATGACGCCACGGCACTCTAGCCAGGGCAACACAGTGAGACTCTGTCTCAAAAAAAAAAAAAAAAGAAAGATGTGTTCTGAAGATGCTCCCACACAGCTTAGCATAACTTTCCAACCACATGGTAACATTTTTAATGCATAGTATTCAGAAAATGGCAACATTTTTCTTAGTACTTAAAACTTATGATGTCTACTAAGTACAAGTGCTTCCTTACAAAGATTCTTGCTTTAAAGGTTCTTGTACTTTAGAAGGAGAAATAAGGTATGTTATACAGTGTTGTTTCACAAGGTACCAAACTATAGGTACCATAAGTGAGGAATAAAGTATGATGGCAATTAATTCATTCAACAAATATTTACTGGGTACCAACATAGCAGTGAACAAGACAATTATGGTCTTAGTCTCAGAGAGCTGAAAATCCATATTACTTGTACTAGAAGCACCAGAAAAAGAGAGATACATTTTAGCTTGGGCTTCAACTGTGCCTAGAGTTTGAGCACCTGGAGATCCAGGGATTAGGGCAGCATTCTAGGTACAAAAGTAACAGCAGAAAAATGAGAAACACTAAAGCATGACAAAATAAAGACATGCATGGAGACTTTAAAGCAAGAACCATATTTATTGTCTCTAATATTCGACCAATTTAAAGTCACACATTATTTTATGTACTAAAAGAAAAAGTATTAATTAAACATCTACAGCAGCGGCTCTCAACTGCAGATAGTTTTGTCCTCCAAAGAACATCTGGCAATGTCTGGAAACATTTTTTGGTCACCACAGCTAAGGAGGAGCTACTAGTCTTCAGTAGGTAACAAACAGCCTGGGGTGTTGCTAATCATCTACAATGCACAGGAGAGCTCCCCATAAAAAAGAATTGTTCGGTCCAATATGTCAATAGTGCTAATGTCGAAAACTCCCAGACTACAGAATGTCAGAACTCGAAAGATGCATCTAGGATATTTAAAAAGTATTTTAAGATAGATGAAATACAGTAGTTCAGTTTGGCTAGAACGAACTCAGGATTTGTAAAGGAGTACTGGGAAATAATGCTGGTACTCTGTATCTGAATCTGTTTCCTCACCTTTGGAATAATAAAGTGTTGCTCGGGGACTGTGATTTGAGAAATTAATTTAATGCAGTGTAAGTCACAGGGCTGGCCTTTCATGACCACTCTGTCCAACCCTTGCTTTTGAGAAACCCTGCACTCCAATAGCAATAATTGATATATCTATTTCTGCTAATTCTGAGCTCAGGCGAAACACTGACCGATCATATAGCTTCTCTGTTTAATTTTGTGAGCCTCTGTGCCATTTATTCAACTCAGCACCCCCTCGCATGCACTCAGTATAAAATATTCTTTTCTTCTTCTGATCTTCTTTAACATATCACTTGAACTTCTCTAACAGTATTCATTATTTATGTGGTTTATCCTTCCTCTAAATGTAAGTTCCTTTGGGTGAGGATCCATGACTAGTTCCTACTCGTTACTCTCAGGGGACCCACTACAGTGCCTTACACATCATAGGTGGTCAATAAATATGTGTAGAATGAATAACTGAATAAATAGATAGTACTGGAAGACTATAATTAAATATAAACTCCTCAGATTTCTCCCAGCTCTTTTCAGCCTTTCCTCCTAGGGCCCATTTTGTAAATCTTTCATCATTTTAGTAGCTCTCTAAGTTCTCATGCTTCAGCTATAGGATCTTAGACAGAGTAGAGTTCTTTAACAAGGCCTAACCACTACTTTACAAAACATCACTTAGTAAACTCCATTACATTTCAGATCATTTTCCCAGGAAGTGGCAGTCAGTGTTTGGTCTCAAAATATTTAAAGTGCTTACATAGCAGAGTCCCAAATTACTCTGAGGAAACAGGGGACAACGAGAGAACAAATATAAGCAGTAAGAAAATTCCCACTCATTGCTCACGAATCCCATTCGCATTCCCGACAGCAATACTTTTTGCATGTTTGTGTGTTGTTGGGGGGGAATTTAGGACTAACTTAACAAAAATCTTAAAAAGTATGACTATCACAGAGAAAAAAATAAAGAAAAAGATCACTTATAGAATTTCAAGGGGTTCTTTTAAAAGAGAACAAAAAACAAGACTATTAATTTTTTATTGTTACATAGCTTAATGGTGGAAGATGATTGTGGTCAATATAGGTATGAAAATTAAGAAGACTGTGTTTTAGATTAATTTGTAGGACTATTTTTTTTTTTTAGGTCTCCCTCCCTTTTTTCCTTCAGCATGGTCCTTGAGCATCGATCAATGTTTGGTGGTTGCTTCTAGCAAGTCTTTTGCTTCATTTATTTTGGTTGCTAAGTAAGGAGATCCACCTGACAGGACAAAGAAAAATAAATGGATTAAAACACACTCATCATTGCCATATTTTTAAGTCCCCAATATAGAAAAACACTCTTAATTATAATTCTCTGATATTTTCTCACACATTCTTCCTCTGGTAAATCATCTTATAAGCTGACTAGAAACCAAAACAGCATAAATTGAACTTGTTTAGTGAGGTACTACAGATACCCAACAATAAAAATAATCTCTGAGAAAAATAACAAAAAAAGTTATGATCAGGAATAATGAGAAAACATTTAAACATATTACTGGTCAGACCCTGACTATTCAAACATTTGACCAGCGAATTTTCTGATATTAAGTGAATGGTTAGGTAAACAAAATAATAGTCTTTTCCCATGACCTTTTTTTAAAAAAAAATTATTCATCTGTGAGGAAGGATATCTTTCTGAAGGAGGTAAATCAATCCAAGGGGTCATCCAAGGGGTCTTTTAAAGTGTTATTAAGTTGTCAACAAAAAAGAGGCCAAGCTCTGTAAAATAATTTAAAGAGGTTTACTCTGAGCCAACTTTGAGGACTGTGGCCCTGAGCCGTGCCCAAGAAGCCTTGAGCAAGTGGACTCGCTGTGGTTGGGTTACAGTTTGGTTTTATACATTTCAGGGAGACAGAAATGACATGTAAAGTTGTAAATCAATGAAAGGAAGGTGTACATTGGTTTGGCCCAAAAAGGTGGGACATTTCCAGGGGAGGAGGGTTATAGACGGGTTTAGAGACTCTTCGATTTACAATTGGTTAAAGAAATGAAGCTTTGCCTGAAGGCTTGGAATGTTTTAAGATAAGGAAGTCTGTTAATCAGAGACAAGCCACCAAGCAGGGGCCATAAACCCAGACTCAAGTGATTAGCTATGTAAATCGAGGACCTGCAGGCGTGGTTTCAGCTTTGTCTTGCTTAGTCTCAGGCCTGTTAATGAGTTACAAAGGTTATCTCCAGGAAGGGAGGGGGGCATGATGAGGCATGTCTGACCTCCCTTCTCACGGCCAGCAACTCAGTTTTAGGGTATCCCCTTGGCCAAGAGGGAGTCTATTCAGTCAGCTGCGGGGGAGCTTAAGATTTTATTTTAGTTCACAAAGTCTTATGATTTCATAAAAATAAAATGCATGTTAAAAAGGGCAACTATGTAGTACTCACATGCCAAACATCATATTTACTAATACAGATGAATGAACAAATACTAATAAATGAGTGATAATAAAAATAATGTTAAAGAAAATTCTCCCTATTCTCTGAAATGATCCTATTAGAATATTTCCAGAGTGTAGTCGTGGATGCACAGTACCCTAAAATAAAATTAAGTCAGTTCTTTTTTAGAGTTCTTTGCAATGAATTCTTTCTAATGCAAACAGCAAGAGGAAATTGAAGTGAATTTCAAATGCAGAATCATTATAAATCACAAACAGAGTCTGACATACAAAAATACTAGCCCCAAACTGTCACATTAAAGCTATTTAAACATCACACATTTCCTAACTTCTAGTCCTGAATATTGTCATTGCTTAACACTCGGGCTAACAATCGTATTAACAGTTCTCCAGTCTCTTTGTGTTTGTTTTTATTTTGTATTCTCTCCTTAAGTGCAAACCATCTATAGCTGCTGAAAACATCATAAGGCCTCAGTAGCTTACAATAAACCAAAAAGCATCTAGCTAGTATTGGTATAAACTGCCCTGACTCTACTCAGGCCTTTTATTGATATCATACCACCCATCTTATAAAGTGAAAAGAAAGCAGGGAAAATAGATCAACAAACATGGTGCTGTAGTAGAAAAGAAGTAGCTAGAGGAAGATACATTTAGCTTTTTGCCCTTGAGGATACTACTGACATTTTATTATCAAGATCTCAATTGCTATAAACACTTACGGAATATATCACCATAGAATGTCCTTGAATACACAATAAGAGGTACAAAGAAAGTTGATGAAAGTTTTACAGTTATGAAATAAGTTGATTTCATGATTATCTCTGAAAATGATCTAAGAACCAGGAATTAGATACTGTCAATCTTGGTAAGCTGTTTAAATTTTTAGAGTTATCGAATGATGTCAGGCATCTTCTACACCTTCAACAAATATTAATTGAACTTAAATATAACATTTAATTGATTGATATGCATTCTGAATATTTAAATTATAGGCCATAATACGCTCATTTGGCGGTTGGAAAAAAATCAAAAGCACAGATGATTGAAAGTCTTCTTAAACATTATATTTATTAATGGCAATGTCAGAGGAAAAAAATGAGTTTATTCTTTATTCATAATAACATTGAATTCTCTACCACTCACTGTCTTTAAGATAGAGGGACACTGAGCTTTTAATTTATGTGCATGGTAGAAACTTTGGATTGGTTCTTGTGACCCCAATTCTATCTCCTAATACTTGTAGAAGTTCCTCAGTCAAAAAACTACATATCCTATATTCCTTTCAAGTAGTGTTTGATTCAAATTAGGTTCCATCAGTTACAGGCATTCTTGTGAGACTTGGAAGGCTGAAGTGAGGGAAAGGATTTCTTGCTGGGCTCTTTATCATTGCTGCTAGCAAGCAAAAGCATAGCCTAGTGGTGGCAGCAACTGTGTTTCTCGCCCAATTCTAGTGGCAGCTTGTGAGGCAGTAGCTTCCCTGACAAAGCGGCTCTGTAATTGCTTTGGGAGTCATTCTTCCAAGCCAAGTGTAGAACTTGCTCCTTCAGACTTTCCAACAATTTGTAAGCTGTACTAAACGCCCTCTTGCTGAAAATATGTAGTTTCTGACACTGAATCCTGACTGATAACACAATATAGAATACCTATCCTAGATTTAATGGAAATAACATGCTCTTGAATTTTTCATTCCCTCTCAGTTTTCAAGAGGGAATTCCCTGGATTCCATTTAATGAGAACACTCACCATCACCCTTCATATCTCTATACCTTTGTACTTCGACTAAATATTGCTGGAGCTCTTCTGCTTCTGGCTATTATAAACTATTATATTTAAGACCAGTCCTCCCACTGACACCAACTGGAAGAGCTGAATAAAATATAAACACATCAGTATAAAAGCACCGGAGGGCTGCCAAGTCAGCCAAGTCTCGAAGGCCAAGATGCTGGAGATAAGGGAAATGCATTGTCATAAGCCCAACATTCGGCACCACTTTTTCCCCTCAAAGAAGCCAAAACCAAAATTGTATATACTATAAAATTCCACTTATATGAAACTCTAGAAAAAAACATATCTAATCTACACAGGCAGAAAGAAGAACCAAGGAACATATGGAGCTGATGGAAATTGTCAGTGTCTTGATTTCGTTAGTGGTTACATGCATGTATGCATTTGCCAGAACTCATCAGATTGTGTATTTAAATGGATTCATTGTATTCTATGTATATTATATCTCAATATAGTTGATTAAGAAAAAACAGCAAGTTTTTACGTGCTAGTTACAAGAGTTTTTTTTTAAAGAATAGAAAAAAACATATACTAACAAAAATAAAGCTGGCATTGGTATACTAATTATCAGATGAAATACACTTCAAGGCAAAACACAAAAATAGAGATAAAGCAGGAGATTTCATAGTGTTACAAGGGTCAGTCTATAAGCAAGACAAAGCAATTGTATATTTGAAGATACCTCTCTTAGTAATCCAAAAAACAAGTAGACAAAGAACATTAAAAAGTCAAATAACATGATGAACAAACTTGATTGAACTGACATACATAAAACACTCCACCCTACCAGTACAGATTATACCTTCTTTTAAACTGCATATGTATCATTTATTGAAATTGATCACGTGCTAAGGTATAAAGCAAATCTCAACAAATTTCAAAGATTAAAATCACAATGAACAGTACTACTTGAGTCTGTTCAATGGAGTAATGTTGGTTTATAATAGTAAACGTTGGTTTACTGTTATAACAATCAGGTAAATTTAGAAATTAAGAATAAGTATTTAGGTCCAGTGCAGTGGCTCATACCTGTAATCCTAGCACTCTGAGAGGCTGAAGCGGGAGCCGGGGGTTGGAGAGAGAATGCTCTGGAGCACAGGAGTTTGAGTTCAGCCTGAGCAAGAGCGAGACCATGTCTCTACTAAAAATAGAAAAATTAACTGGGTGTGGTGATGTGCCCCTATAGTCCCAGCTACTCAGGAGGCTGACCCAGGAGGGTCGCTTAAGCCCAGGAATTTGAGGTTGCGCTGAGCTATGATGAAGTCATGGCACTCTAGTCTGGGTGACAGAGCTAGACACTATCTCAAAGGAAAGAAAAAAAAAGAGTAAGTGTTTAGAAAATAATATAGCTGTTTGATATAATAGAATATTCCTGTAGAATCTAATAAATTGGGACTTAGATATTATATATATTCTTTTATTTCAATTTTCTAGTAATTTCATTTTTATTATATTTTACAAAAACTGCCAGTCCACCAGAGATTGAGAGGGAAAAACAAGTCCTCCATCACAGAGAGTTTGAATGGTGACACAGAGTACTGATATAGAGTATGTTAACTGACTACAGTAGAATTTAGCTAGGAATCAATAACAAACACTTCTACAGGATCCCAATGTTTGAAAATTAATCAATATACTTGTAAACAACTCATGCATCAAGGAAGATATCACAATAAAAATTAGCCATCAAGAAAAACAATCAACAAAGTGAAAGGTCAGTTCTCTAAAAAAACTAATTAACTTCATGGCAAAGCATTTAAAAATTTAAATGAAAGATAAATTCTAGGAAAAACACACAACCTATCAAAATTGATACAAGAAAAAATAGAAAATCAATTTTAAAAGACTTTTAAAGATTTTAAAAGAAAATCTATTTGAGAAATGAACCTATAATTAAAAACCTTACCACAGGCTGGTCTGAAGACAGTGAGTTATCTCACTTGATTGTTCACAGTCAGTTACAGATTGAACTCCTTCTATTACTTTACCCCCTTCTTACTACTACCTTGACTAGCTCAAAAAAAAAAAAAACCTTCCCACAGATAAAAATCTCGGTCAGGATTTTATTGGTGAATTCTGCCCCTTCCCCCCCAAAAAAATAGAAGAAAAAGAAAACAGAGTCCAACTCTTTTTATAAGGCTAGCATACCTTCAATAACAAACCCTGATAAAGATGTCACAAGAAAGGAAACCACAGATTCGTATCTCTCATAAACACAGGAGTAAAAACAAACAAAATGTTCACTTATCAAATCAGATGAAATATCATGACAAAGTTAGTCTTATATCAGAAATACAAGACTGGTTTAAATATTCAAAAATTAATCAATGCTATTCACCACATTAACAGAACAAAGAATAAATAGCGTATAATCATGCCAATAGATACAGAAAATTCAATATACATTCATAATAAAACTTTCAGTAAACTAAGAATAGAAGGAAAGTTCTTTGATGCAACAGAAGTCATCAGAAAATACAGCAAACATTATACTTAGTAGTAAAATGTTGAAAACTTTGGCTCTGAGATTAACAGCAAGAAAAAAATATCTAACGAACATTGCTTCTATTTAACGCTATATTAGGTTGGGTGTGGTGGCTCATGCCTGTAATCCTAATCACTCTGGGAGACCAGCTTGAGCAAGAGTGAGACCCTGTCTCTACAAAAAATAGAAAGACACTTGCACTGGAATGTTTATTGCGGCACAATTCACAATGGCAAAGATGTGGAATCAACCCAGGTGCCCATCAATTCATGAGTGAATTAATAAACTGTGATGTATGTATACCATAGAGTATTACTTAGCCATTAAAAAAATGAATTAACACCTTTTGTAACAATCTGGATAGAACTGGAGACCATTATCCTAAGTATCATAAGAATGGAAAAATAAACCACATGTACTCACTATTAAATTGGAACTAACTAAACAGCACTCATACGCACAATAGTAAGTAAAATTCAACAGAAATCAAACAGGGGGAGCGGAAAGGGGGATGGGTGAAATCATTACCTAACGGGTACAATGTGCACTATCTGGAATATGGGCACACTTATAATTTTGTCTCAAGCAGTACAAAAGCAATCCATGTAACCCAAACAGTTGTACCCCCAAATATTCTAAAATAAAATAACAAAAGCCTTTCTCACATTAATAAAATAAATTTATTTAAAGAAAAAAGAAAGAAAAGAAAAATTAGCCAGGCATAGTGGCGTGTGCTTGTAGTCCCAGCTACTCAGAAGGCTGAGGCAGAAAAGTCACTTGAGCCTAGGAGTTGGAAGCTGCAGTGAACTATGATGATACGGCTGCACTCTCGTCCAGGTGACACAGTAGACCCTGTCTCAAAAACGAAAAACAAAACCAAAAAATCAACTATATTGTAGATTCTAGCCATTGTAATAAGTGTTCCCTTCCTCTTTCTACAAAAGAAATAAGGACTGGAAAAAATTGTTATTCTTCATAAAAGACATGACTACGTAGAAAATCTAAAAGAAACTAAAGACAAAATTATAGAATTAAAATTATAGCACATCTAGCCAATGTGCTAGATATAATATAGATATATTAAAAATATTTTACATTCTAGCAATAAATAACTATACAATAACTTTAAAAACAAGAAAATTTATAACATTTAAAAAAATCAATATCTAGAAATCAATTTAACAAATTATATATATGACTACAATCCAGAAAACTTCAAAAGCTTACTGAAATAAATTTAAATTACATATATAAATGGAAGAGTTTATCTTGTTTATGGACTGGAAAATTCAATACTATAAATATGTTAATTCTTGCCAAACAGATCTAAAAATTCACAGCAATTCCAATTATAACCCCAGGAGATTTATGTATGAATGTATACATTGTATGCATGTATATATGCACATGCTAAGTGACAAGATTAAAATGTAAACGGCCAAACATAGCCAACAAAATCTTAAATAAAAAAAAATTTAAAGGATTTAAACTATCAGAAATAAAAGACTTTCTATGAAGCCACACAAATTAATACAATGTGGTACTGGCACAAACATAAGGCAATTAACCAATGGAAGAAGAGAAAACATAGAAACATTACTATAAATTTCTGGTTATTTGATTTATAACAATGCAGATCATTGAGGAAAGAATGTCCTTTTCAATAAATAGTGCTGGACTATTTGGATATCTATATAAAAATAATTGAAACTGTATCTCTATCTCATACCACATATAAAAGTCAGTTCCAGTTTATTACATATATAATCATATAAGACGTAAGATTACAGAAATTATCTTCATGACCTTGAGATTTTCATATATCTTAAGATACAAGGGTCTTGGGTCTTTCTGATACAGCTTGACAGATGTTATCACAGATTTTTCTATGATCTGCCTTGAAATAGGCAAAAATTTCTTAAGCAAAACAACAAAAAAAGCATTTACTATAAAGGAAAATTTGGATAAACTAGACTATGTTAAAATTAAGAATTTCTGTTTCTGTTCATGACTGGACACCATTAAAAGTATGGAAAAGCAAGCCACAAAGAGAAGAAAGGTATTTGCAATAGAAAGCACTCATACCTGGAATACCAGAATATATTGTATTTCTAGGTCCTTTTCCTTACTGAGAAGATTGAAATCAATCCCTTGTGATTTACCTTTTAATGCATATGTCCATCGACCACTAGATAATAAATAATTTCTTGAGGAATGACAATGACTTAGATCTCTGTATTATCAACATAGCTCCGAGTTCACAGATGGGACTCAAGACATGTCTCTGATGAGGAGGAAGAAAGTGATGAGTCACGATTCCATTATTTCCTTGCATCAAGTAAAAACCTCTTCTCGAGAGAGATGAAAAACAGGTTAACAAGTGTGTTACGAGTGGCTGCTTTAAAAACAAACGTCTGGGCAAAAAATCCTAACAAGCATAAGGGAAACTAAGCTAATATTCTGTAATTAACAACTGTTTCAAAGTTAACTATAATTTATTAAGAATGTGAGTTTAATAATTAGCACACCAATCCGAGGAATAAGAAGATACAAGTTCCTTCTCATCCTTGGGTCTTTCTGATAACACTGTTTGACAGATCTTATCACAGATTTTTCTACGTTCCTTAGCTCTCATTACAATTTATGAATGTCTACATCCCGAATGTATAAGAAGTATTACCATCTATTGATTTGAAAGGTTCTTAAAGGCCATCCACCTCTCTTAAAAGAAAGAAAGATGTTACAGTCATGTGGAGGCAGATACAGAAGATCAACTTCTGGCATGAGGAGCTCCACTGATCTACTCCCCTGTGAAACTATCAAAACTGCTCTTTACCCCTAAACGCCCACACCCCACTCAGCCAGGCAGAGACTCCATTCCATATTGCTGCAGCCAGTAACACAGGGCTCCCTCTCCCTCCCAGCTCCTAGCCAGAGGACGGGACCTCAGCATGTCTCATCCTGCCCCCAGCTACCTGTTGCTGAGGCTAAGTGTAGTCGAAAGGTGGGGCCGCCCTTCCTCTCCCTGAGAATGGGTGGGTGAAGGACAATAGCCCTTTATCCAGTTGTTCCTCAGGCTACTGTCCCCCTCTACTGAACATTCAATTCCTAGAGTGGGGTTTTTTTTTTTACTCAGAGAGAAACTTGCCATAGTTCAGTCCTCATCTCAGCTCCAGAGCCCTAGCGCAAAGATTTAGCCTCTGGGACGAGCAGATCATAAAAAAGCTCCTAATCTCTTCCCCAAGGAACTGACTTAATTTGAAATAGAGCTGGGAGAAGTTTGAAACTTGAGGGCTCCCTCAAGGGCAGTAGAGGTTGTAGAGAAAGGCAATTGATTGATTGGGAAGAGATTCATGGATCTAATGAAAATACAGCCTAGAAGTAGGCCAGCTCACAGGAGAGAACCAGGGAATAAGACAGCAGGGAGGAGCCCTCTTGGGGTCAGGACAAGTATCAAACACTGACCTAAGAAACTACTGCATCAAAGGAGCTATAATTTGATTGCATTCATTTGTAGAGGAATATATGTCCCAGGGCATTGATGAAGACAAATCAACAATTAGGCAGCAACTAATGGAGTTCAATAGCTGAGTGTGAGCAAGAGAAGAGAGAAAGTCCTATCAGCACCCCTGTCAACCCAGGGTGACCGAGGGCATAACCAAAACTATGCCTCCTGGAGAGCAACATCAATCAGAGCATCAAAGGCTTAACAC
>CAUYSK010082065.1:0-40602 GCA_963575035.1 Avahi laniger
ATTCCCCTAGAGTAGTGTTTGATTGAGTACTTGGTACTGCAGCTTATCCTACTGGAAAAATAAAACTAATCATCACAGAGCCTACATTAAATTGGTGATAAATGGAAGAGAATAAAAAGTATCAATTTGGAAGAAACAAACAATTAACTAGATAAAAGAGACAAAGGTAACAAAGCACTTAAGGATAACTGGGAGGTAACTAGGAAAATGGTGTATGTGTACCAAAACAACAAGGAGCTGATTTGGAGTAGACGTTAATTAATCCAGTTGTAGGTGTCAATGGATGTGAGTTAAATGGCCAAATTATTGGAGAGAATTAGCTCAACCAATTGTACCTTACTTGAACTGCTGAAGGGATGGGCATATAATTTCCACCACCCTGCCCTAGACACAGCTGATTGGGCCAGTAGTGCATACCTGATCCAATCCAAAAGCTAAGCTGAATCAATCAGGTTCTTCTCATATTTAAATAACCACACACACACACAAGCTAGTCAGATGGTCATGCGTCCTACAACTATAGAGACATGGAGTCCTAGAGGCGGCAGCCGTGGAATTACAAATGTATGCTGTATGTCTCAGACCAGAGAGAACAAAATTATAGACTAGCATAGATGAGATAGTCTAGGTAACCCTGGTCTTAAAGGTGGAGAGTATGACTTCAGTTCTTGTTTTTCTAGACACTGTTTTTATGATACCTGTCTTTACTTATTGTCTGTCAGCTTTATTATTATTATAATTTCCATTTTCAAAATGTATTTGAGTTACATAGAGTAGATTTCTGTTCTTGGATCCAAGAATAAAGGCAAATACCAGGAATAAATTCAGCTGGAAATATCAGCACTATCTATTTTCAAATATTCTGCTACCTCAACAATTAATTATTATGGTTGGTGGTGGTACAAAGGAGAAAGAGAGAATTTTAAAACTGGGACAAAAATGAATCTGGATGTAGTTGAACTGAAAAATAATGGACTCCGAGTATAATTGCACTTTGTATAGCATGGTACGTGCAGGATCAAAACTAAATGTTTGTGTAGAAATACCTTCTGATACCTTGACTGCAACAACTATTCAACCACACCTGGAGTTGTAATCCATTGCCTCTACTATATTGTGACTGCCCATTGCATTGTTCATGTCCTCAATTCCCACCTTATCCAGCTTAAATTCCTTGGTCCATCATAACCATCACTTTCTTACATTAAGTCTTCAACTCCCTTGCCATTTTTGCTTTGCCATTCTCAGCTGATAAAATCCCAATCAAGTTAATTCCTACTCTCTGCCTACTCTTTGTTTTGTTTCACTCAGAACATCATTGGAAAAATATGCTCAATCATTCAATCTGGCCAAAATTGAAACTTATGACCATTAAACTCAAATGAGCTCTTCATGCTAACTAATAATCATACTACGTTTCCTTGGTTCAATCGCATCTACTTTTTTGAACAATGATTTTATATCTTCACCACGGTCATTAAAACTCCGACACTGCCTCCTTCCTCTTCCATTCTCATTGTCATGTGGGTGCTCATCATTCCCACCTCACTGCGAATATAGAACCAGGTGACACATAAACCCAATACTATATCTTCTTGACCACTTGTTGGGCTGTATATCTTCCCCAGGAACCCTTCCTTGTCATTTTGCAGATTAATTTTCCCCTTCTACTGGTTAGTTTCTATTAGCAACAACCAAGAATTGGGGAGAGAGACAATGGGAAGTGAGTACCAGCGGGTGTGGGGTTTTTTTGAGAGTGATAAAAATGTTCTAAAATTATATTATAGTGATGATTGTATAAGTCTATAATTATATTAATACCAAAACTAATACATTTTATACTTTAGATGAATTTTATTATATGTACCTTATATCTCAATAAAAGTGTTTTTTTAAAGAAGAATATATAGGGAAAATCTTTGAGATCCTATGGTTTGCAAAGATATCTTTGACAGCACACACACACACACAAATGTATAACCATTAAAAATTGTTAAATTGATCTTCAAAATGAAAGACTTTCTCCTCATTAAAAGTTACTATTAAAAACACACCAGCTACAAACTAGGTAAAAATATTTGCTATATATGTTTGACAAAAGACATATGTAGAAGATGTAAAGGAATAAAACTCTATTAAAAATTCAATAACCCAGTTAAGCAATGAGAAAAATACTACTTGGATATTTTATAAAGCAAGATACGCAAATCAATAGAAAGTAAATAAAAATGTGTCCAAATTATTTGTCACCAGAGGAAAAATATGAACTATTTGATACCACTACATACCAACTAACATAACTAAAGTTAAAAAATAATAATAACTGAATAAGAACTGAAAGTGTGAATACTGGTGAAGATATGAAGCAACTAGAACTCTCATTCATTGACAATGTAAGTATAGAATGGTACCGATCTATAAAACTATGTGGCAGTTGCTTATAAAGTTTATCACCTTCGTATGACCCAGCAATTCCATTTCCTATTTCTTTATCCAAGAGAGATGAAAACATATCCACAAAAAGACTAGTACAAGAATATTCATAGCAGCCTTATTTATATTACCCCAAACTGGAAAGTTCCCTATTGTCTAGCAATAGAAACATGGTTTTTAAAATTTCTTGGTATATTTACACAATGCAATACTACTCAGCAATTAAAATTAATTAACAACCAATACGTACAACAAAATGAATGACTCTCAAAAACATCACATAGAAAAAAACCATATGCAAAAGAGTGCATCCACATGATTTGCTTTATATGAATTTCAAAAAAAAACAAAACACATCTGTGACAATAAAAATCAAAACACTGGATGCCTCTTGGTTATAGGAGCATTGACTAAAAGGAAATATGAAAAAAGTTTCTGGTGTGATGAAAAAGTTCTAAATCTTGATTAAGGTGTTTGTTACATGAGTTTATATATTTGACAAAATACACCAAACTATAGAATATCTGTTCATTTCTCTACATTTAAATTATACCTCATAAAAATAAATTAAAAATGGACCTGCCTCAATTGCACTAGTTATTAGGTGGCAGTCAGTGAAGAACCTGTTATCAGAGGCTGGAAAGATGCTAATGCACATTGTGCAATAGCCAAACATTTTGTAAAATTGTTTTTTCTAAAACTCTGAATGACCAGAGAGGGTTAACAGCAGAATATTAGCGATGTGTGCTGTTTGTAAAGTGATGCTTAGAGCAATGAGTTGCAAGAAAGAGATGAACTCAGGGAAGGCAGCATTAGCTGGTTTGAGAGCAAAAGTGAATTCAAATTTGGAGAATTCAAAAAACCTAGCCCTTGCAGGGTTGAAAAAGCCAACTTCTTTTATATCCCAAACTGGAAAAGGCCCCATAAAGCTTTTGGTTGAACAAGGACTTAGCCCCGAACACGGAGGGATTAAAGAGTAGAAGGGACAGATTGAGAGGGTTCACATCCCGTGACCTCAAGATAGCTGTCAATAATTTCAGAGGAATAGAGAGAAAGGCAAGGAGACCTAAATAAGTGAATCACACTAGGTAATTACACCTAGCAATGAATTTGAGTATACTTAACAAATATGTGGTACGAACTGAGGTGATTAGTTTAATTTGTGCAAGAAATGTAGTGCCAAATAAACCAGTCTGGCCTAAAAATATCCCCAAACTTCAACTTGAAGAATGTGGCTACAGACTGTGCATTCCCCAAGGAGGACATTTTCCCTAGTCCGCATTTCAAACATAGCCATGGGCCACAAAAGGAAAAAAAAAAATGGACAAAAGACTTGTTCCCTGGGTGTACTCAAGTAACTTTCTCCACTACCAGCCTAGAGAGTTTTTACAAAATCAGTCTCATAGGATTTCCTTATTGCTATGGACTCTGCCACCCTTCCCTTTCTCAAATGAGGCTTTTAGTACAGTTTGTAGATATCCTACACTGCTCCTTGGAGGGTAGATCATTTGTCTTTTGCCTATTGATTGTTTAACTAGGATGTCATCATACCTGATGAAGAGCATTGTACACCACCCACAAATCTCTCCTGGACCTCGAGCTAGATACATTACCTGGATAGAGGAGTGGTATGTCATCTTGAGAGGCAGGCCAAATAGGGATTTGTAGGCCACATTAATGAGTTTAATCCTTAACTTAAAAGCAGTGGGCAGCCACTGAAAGGTTTTAGCTTACATGAGATGTGATCTGATGCATATATTGAGAATGCTGCTCTAGCTTCAGTGAGTTGAGTGGATTGGAAGTGGATCAGAGTAAATAATAGGCAGTAAATTAGGTTTTATAGCAGTCAAAGTGAGAGATGGTGGTAACTTCTACTAAGCTCGTGGCAAAGGAGATTTAGGATAGTGGATCAATATAAGAAATATTTAAAAGGTAACATTAATTGAGTGTGGTGATGCCCTGGAAATAGTAGATGAGAAAGAGGATAAGGCAAGGGGGTCTTTTCAATTTTGACATACAAAATTTAGCTGGATGGTGGTGTAATTTGCTGAGTAAACAACTAGAAAATAATCAGGGGCTGAGTGTGGTGGCTCACACCTGTACCCCTAGCACTCTGGGAGGTGGAAGGATTGCTTGAGATCAAGAGTTCGAGACCAGCCTCAGCAAGAGTGAGACTCCCCCTCACCCTGTCTCCACTAAAAATAGAAAGAATTAGCTGGGCAACTGAAAATAGAAAAAAATTAGCCAGGCATGGTGGTGCATGCCTGTAGTCCCAGCTACTCAGGAGGCTGAGACAGGAGGATGGCTCGAGCCCAGGAGTTTGAGGTTGCTGTGAGCTAGGCTGATACCACGGCACTCTAGCCCCAGCAACAGGGCAAGACTCTGTCTAAAAAAAAAAAAAAGAAACAAAGAATATAATCAGGTATAGGAAAATAGCTTGAAATTGGGCCAGATGGATAGCATTTGTTTGAAGTCTCTTAAGGACATCTAATATCTTGAATTCAGAAGCAATGTCTATCCTGGACCATTCATTTAGGAATAATTAGTATATAAATAATGACTGAGGCTTGGGAATTAAATTATATAGCCCAAGAAGAGACTATAGAATAAAAACAGAAGAAAGCCTAGGTAAACAAAAGAGGCAGCCCAATGACACAATTATGTTGATGCCAATTTTGTAGAACTTAGATTAAGTTCAAATTGAATTCCCATGTGTATCATATCAAATAGCTCTGAAAGGAGTATGGTACAGTGCTAAGAATTTGAGCTCTTAAGACAAAATATTGTTTTGTCAAGTAATAGCTTTCTGCTTTGGGTCAATTATTTAACTATTTGGGCTTCAGTATTCCCATGGGGAAAATGAGGATAAATTTGAATTTGAGTATTGTAGAGAATTTTACTTTTTTAAAAAATTAAGTAAATACTTGATATGTAATAAGAGTTTTTAAAATAGTAACTCCTGTATTATCAACTCTGTGACTTTAGAAATACTGGGCAAAAATAATTTTTAAAATTTCAAATATTAAGCTCCTCTTAAAACATAAATTTACTAATTATTAAAAACCAGAAGTATTGCAAATCTTTTAAAACAATATTCCATATTCATTGTTTATAATCACCATAGTTTAAAAGGATACTTTAAAATTTCACTGAGAAAAAGATTATTATTTTTATAAGGTAAGAGGTATAAAGAAAAAAATTAATGACTTCATTATTTTATAAGACAACTGTTATATAATATCAATCTGACTTTTTCCCAGTGTTTATCAATGTCATTTCCCCATAATATTATTCCAAGATAAGAGAAAAATAGCTGCTTTTGGCCACAGTTACTCTGAAATGTATTATTAATCTGATTCATATTATTTGTACATTTAATCATTCTCTTTTTTTTTCTTCTTTTGAAGAAGGATAATTAAGATGTTGGCTGGGAAAGGACTTAATAAACGCTAGCCACAAAGAGAAAACTTTCTTTCCTTTTAATGCCTTTGCTCCATTGCCATGTTAGAAGATAAATTCTTTGAAAGTAGAAAATGTCTTTTCATTTTATTACAGAGTTTTAATCTCTGAAGATATCTTCTGTCTTACAAAGTCTTCTATATCACTCCATACCTAACAAAGGCTGCTGATTAAAACTGGGAAAGAATATTTAAAAGCACGATCTGATAGACACTTGGTCACTTTATTTTCTATTAAATATTTATACTACATCTACATAATTCTAATGTATGGAATTCAGTTTTGCAGAATTTCCCTGAGTTGGCCTGTGGTGTGGAAGTAAGACAGAGTGTCAAGCTGGAAACAGACTTAAGGTAACATGGTGCCCTCTCTCCCTCACCAGAAAGCACTATGTTTAAAATTAACAATCCAGTTGCTATGTTACCATCAGAGCAGGGTCCAGGAAAGAAGAAGAACTGGCTGCAAACCTTCAGGCAACCTGTGAAATCGAAAGGCTTGTCAAACAAGCAGCTACAGTCTCCACTTTGTAAACAGCTTGAGAAAAAGACGCAAGACTTGTTGCTAGCCTCGTCACAAAGAATCGCCGGCTTTGCAAGGCAAAAACTTCATGCATGTCCATGTGCTTAGCTCAGAATTGTGTTGTATTAGTTTCATTTTGAAACCTCTAAGGATTCCATTTGATTCTGCCACTCGCCACTCACCCCATTTCCAGATTGGCTGCCAAGAGCAAGATTATATTTTTTTGCCAAAAGGAAAACAGTTCTGTGTGAATTTCATCTTGTCAGAGGGTAAATAGTCACTAAATGAGTGGTGTTTAAAACACTTTGGGGGTGCCAAATTACTCATTTTATATACTTTAATGGACATACATGTTCACAAACATTTGTTTTCTTACTTAATCTATATTCTCCCCAAAATTCTTTGCCAAAATAGGGAATATTGAATGTATCTCTTCTCTACATTCTTATAGAAAAGAGATTCAATGGAAAGGTGATAATAATCCTAGTTTTTACTGATCTTCATAAAGATATTTTAGGATTTTTTTATTATTCTTATTTATTCTTATTTTTTATTTCAGCATATTACGAGGGTACAAATGTTTAGCTTACACAGATTGTCTTTGCCCCACCCAAGTCAGAGCTTCAAGCGTGTCCATTCCCCAAACAGTGCACACTGTACCCATTAGGTGTAAATATAACCCCCCACCGACCCCACACCTGATGAATGTTACTACTATACATGCACTATGTGTTGATCAGTTAATACCAATTTGATGGAGAATGTATGTGGTGCTTATTTTCCCATTCTTGTGATACTTCACTTAGTAGAATGGGTTCCAGCTCTATCCAGGATAATACAAGAGGTGCTAGATCATCGTTTTTTGTAGTTGAATAGAACGCCATGCTATAGGTTTCTTTATTCAATTTAGATGTGCTAACTTTTCCCTTTAAGAATTTTAATACTCCAGCCTGAGCAAGAGGGAGATCCTGCTCTACCAAAAATAGAAAACATTAGCCAGGTGTGGTGGCTCACACCCGTAGTCCCAGCTACTCAGAAGGCTGAGGCAGGAGGATCACTTGAGCCCAGAAGTTTGAGGTTGCGGTGAGCTACAGCGATACCAGTGCATTCTACCAGGGTGACAGAGTAAGACTCTGTCACAAAAAAAAGAATTTTAATATGAAAATTGGAAAGCTTTCATCCTACCCTTTGTTTTAGATTTTTATTATCCTTTCCTTTATACTTCCTTTCAGATTGTAAAATCTGTTTAAAATACATTTGGTTGTCTAAGTATCTGCTTTTTTTTTTTTTTTTTTTGGTTTTTGTGATCCTGTTAATATAACTAGTCAAGAGCAACTAGACTATTCATTCATACCTTTTGTCTTTGGTGACATCAATGTATGAAAGGGGTAGATTTGACTCATAAACCTGAAGCCAACCTTCCACTTTGTTTTCAATTCCCTGTTCTATCTCACCACAGGAGACTCCTCCAGCATTCATCAAGGCTGGCTGAACCCAGCTGGCTGCACTGGGCTTCCAGAATGACTTGGGCACTGAGGACAATCTGGCTCATTTACTCGCATCTGACTTTTTGGCCCAAAGAACAAAATCTCATAAGCAGCACTTACAAAAGGCTCAGTTTTTCAGGATGTCAAGTTCTGTGAAAATCTTCTTCTTGGAAAAGATGTAATGTTGTTCCCTTAGTCCAACTCATTCTTGCATTGACATTTCTTTTTGGAAAGAATAACTGTGGAATTTAATTGAAAAATTAACAACAACAACAACAATAAAAAAAACTCTAAATGATCCAAATGGGGGTGGAGGTAGAACTAAATCAGCAAATCACTCAAATTCAACAATATTAATTAAATGGTTCCCAAACTCAATTTTCTAAATAAACATTGTACAATCTATGGGTGCTTAGTTAGTTGGAATCCAATCCCATTGAAGTCATTCTTCAAAAATAAACCAAAAACACAAAACTCAACATATTCACTGTTTTAAACTCTAACTTCAATTTGACAAGAGGGCTTTTTGTTAGCAGAAGGATCTTGCAGCTCAAATACATAAGAATATTTCCCTAAAATTTACATAAGGCTACAATATCAATAAGGTAGATTAAGCAATTAAATAGCTTTTCAGATCTAAACAGGTGATTTTTTACTTTCTTATTAAAGGGGTAAGGAATGGGGGAATTGGACTGAAATAAAGGTAATATAGTGGTTATATCAAAAACTTTTCTATGGTAATGGTCATTTAAAATCTCCAAGGTGGACATAGCAAGGCAGAAGTCAGGGGCACAAAAGACCAGCACTGAATCAGCGGCAAATATTAATAGATATAGACACAGCCATGGCAGAGTCAAGGGGCAAAACTGATCTCAAAGACTAGGAAGTCCAATGAGTAAGACGGCAGCAGAATAATCCTAGGTAAATAACTAAATCAGTAACCAGACAGGTAAATGGCGTAGCAGAAAGTGAGATCCTTCAAAAGGAAAGACAGAGAGTACAATTAGATGTTAAAAGACATTGCTCTGTCTCAGAGCTACTACACTGAGTTTTGGACATAAAGACAAATAGCTGAGATTTTGAAGCCTAAGTAAACATTCTGCTGAATTAATTATCCTGAAGAACTCAGTAGCTGCCAAGTTAGTTTCTACACCTGAGTGTCTATATGTATATATTACTGGATGATGGTTTTAAAAGAATTAATTTTAAATTAGATATTTATTTATTTTCTGTATCCCACGACTAGAATGAATAATAGCAGCAACTTCTTCTGTCATGTTCCTGACTATATTTCCACCTGGTGACAAGACTGGCATGTATCAGTTGCTATATAAATATATGGTGATTGGGTCAACTATTAGGTATTTTTCTTTTGAAGTTTTGCTTCATTCCTAAAATTATAGATTATGTCTTCTAACATTCTTTTATATGCAGTTTCAATCTCTGTTTTACTACATATGAAAAGTGAACATCTCTTCTATAGATAGATTATCACTGTTCAGCAGCAACAGTGGTTATTGCCAAATACCATTTCTCTGTTGGAAACACATCCAAAATTCTCAGAGCTTATAAAGTTGAAAAAGTGACATATGGTGTGATTGCATTAAAGAGGAAAGAAGTGTAAATTCACAACATTATATCTTTAAAAAAACAAGCAAACAGAATTTTGAAAATACCTCTATCATAAAACACCATTAATGCATACAATTAACAATATTTATTAGTTCATAATACAATTTCTAAGAATTTCTATAAATCATGAAGACCAATGTCTTTAGCTTATATAATCCTTATAATTTCTAGATGATTGTATATTTTGACAAATCTGTTGTATAATGATCAAACAGTAAATATTATAAATCTTGGATAGTATTTGCCTTTATTTTCATTCCATATTAGCATGCTGTAAAGGACTCCTTTTATAGGTATCCTATGGTAGTTGACTGCCACCTATACCAAGACAAATTCCCACACTTGATAAAATCGAATCTAACCTTGTCCAGTTTTATGTTGTAAAAGATCGTGTGATACAAAACGTGGCAAAAAAAAAAAAAATCAGTGCCTCTTGGAGAAAGCCAAATGGATTGGTTTATTTAATGAAGGTGGACAGTGGGGAATCCCCATTGACAGCTCTACTATCCAACTAAGCAAAATTTGGATGGGACTCAACAACTCGCCATAAAACACTCTACTATTTACTGTTGGGGGTTTGGGGGGTAAATAAATAACTCACCTATTTTCTTGACAAATACAGAAATCATGGAGAGATAAGCCCAAGAGTCATGTAAATGGATATCGAAATGTCAACTTCATGACAGGTAAAGCTATTTGGGAAGCTTGGCTTAGATCTATGGCAACAGTGGATTTCTTAATGGTTTCCTCCAGAATTAGTTTAGTCAACTTGTCACAGGCCATGTTGACAACTCCACGGCTTCTCCAAAGGGACTGTGCCTGTAACACTTAAAACATGGAGAAACAAAGAAAACCCAGTGGGAATGGGCAATAATAAACCATTCTCCTCAAATTCACCAGTCACATGTGCCTTTCTCCATCCAATGGGGTGGGGACAAAAAGGGAACAGGACAAAAAGGGACCAGTCAGGCTTATACTAGAAACTCCTTCCTCATGGAAAACTGAGGGTTGGAAATAGGAGTTACCCTCCAGCATCACTATTCCTCCAGTCTCCCTCACTAATTTTCTTTCCCTATGGATAGCTGGATATCATTATGGATGAATTCTTCCTTTTTTCCCTCCTTTACTCTTCTTTTATTCCCATCTCTCTCATTTCATGTTTTAGTACTTTTACAGTATAAATTTCATTATTAAATAACTATTCAAAAATAAATCTGTATGGAAAGATGTCAAGGTACTTAAGAGAATAGGAAATCCCCAGGACAAATGCCTCCACTGAAACAAAGTTAAGAGAAAGCAAAACCACCTACAGTTCAGTGAAAGTAAAGGAGTTCATTTACGTGTTAACATGAACTGCATTTTCACGGAGGGCAGAAGTATATGAAGGCCAGAGAGAGATGATTGGGAAAACAAAAGCTGAGTAAACACCAAGTGAAAGATCCTGCCCCCAGACAGAATCTTGTACCTGTCTCTGTACAACAACCAAAAATATGAAGAATGCATGATTAAGGGTAATGAATGTTTTTCATGTGAACTATAATAGAATATTGCAGAAAATGTAGTGCTTCACTATTAAGGCAGAGTATCTGCAACTAGAGCAAAGCTTCAGACATAGAAAGGTTATAGCTTTGTAATATTTTATTAACAAAGTTTGCAAATCATAATAAGAAATAATTTAAGTAGCTTTAAGACATCAAGGAAATCTAAAAATGTCCCCCCAAAATTTAGTCTGCTTTAAAATAGCATCTCATCACCTGCATATTTCTTATAAAATGTGATTTTTAATAGTCATTAAAATTTATGCTCTTCAGTCTACTGTTTTTGTAAAGAATAAATTTGATTATTGATCATGTAACATACATGTCTTTGAGGACCCAGCCATCAGCTGATCAACAAAGTCTATGCTACTGCAGCTACGCTACATAATACTATAGTGTTTTATATTGAAAGAAAGAGCCCCGAAGATTTTTCACTCCAATTAAGAAATAAAAAGAGTTATTTTCAGTGTTTGATGTGACCACAAATATCCAGTCTCACTCTAATACCCAAGGCCTGAAGAGCAGAGGAATATAGCCAGTGAGGGGCAGTCAGGCTGGACGGAAGATCCGACTGGAGACTGGAGACGGACCAGCTAAGGATTAAAGACTGCTGCAGGTCAAAAAGCCAGGGGTCTGGACCTGAAGGCCTTGAAATGGAGCTTACACTATTCCAGTTCTGACTAAATGGGTGAAAACTGAAGATACGAAATGCAGGAATTTAGCAAAAACAGGTCAATGAGGGCAGATAACAGTAGGTATAAAATTCCCCAAGCAACCTGAAATCCCAAGTGTGGTTGACTCTAGATCTAGATTATTTTTGTTTTGAACATTTCCATACGTTTTGTCAAGCACGAGAGCCTATGACTCATAAGTAACTATGGGAAATGGTTATAGTTAAAGGAAATGTCAGAAATCTCACAAAAGCCATCCATCCAAACCCTTTTATTTATTTGTTTGTTTATTTGTTTATTTAGGCTTACAACAACAGAAATGTATTATCTCACAATACTTGAGGCTAGAAGTATAAAGAAGGTGTCAGCAGGGCCATGTTCTTCCTGAAGGCTTCTCTCCCAACTTCTGATAGTTCTTGGCTTGTGGTAGCTTCACTCCAATCTTCACATGGCTTCACTCCTGTGTGCATGCATCCCAAACCCTTTTCTTTAAACAACCAACACACAGGCACACCTGTGACCTCCTACAGCTCCTTTTTATTCCTCAGAAAATAAAATGGAATATTCAATATTAATACCTGTGCTCTTTTTCTCAGTGTGTTCTGTTGCCATCGTGGCTTCTGCATCTTCTACCTTTGTTCCATTTTCTAATGTTTAGATGTGAAAACAGAATTCAGCTTCTACAGATTCGGTCCTTTGTATTATATTACTTTGCTAGGGCTCCTGTAACGAAGTATCACACACTGGATGGCTGAAACAACAAACATATTTTCTCACAGTTCTGGAGGCTAGGTCTGAGCACAAAGTGTTGGTAGTGTTGTTTTTTTCTGAGGATCATCAGTAAGAAACTGATCCTTGCCTTTCTCCTAGCTCTTGGTGGTTTGCTGCCAATCTTTGGCATTCCTTGATTTTAGGCATAACATCCTCATTTCTGTCTTTATGTTTACAGGGTGTTCTCCCTGTATGTGTTCCTGTGCCCAAACATCCCCTTTGTATAAGGACACAAGACCTGTTGGATTAAGGGCCTCCCCTAGTCCAGTATGACCTCAACTTGACTAATTACCTCTGTAATGACCCTATTGACAAATAAGGTCACATCCTGAGGTGCTAGGAATTGGGAGGACTTCAACTTATGAACTTTAGGAGGACCCAAGTCAACCATAAGAATATTTCTGATCACGTGTTTGGCACACAAACCTTGCACATGAATCTTGTTTTAAACCACCCACTCAAAGGGCTAATTGTGAAATAGACTGAAAAATGTTGAATAACCTATATAAAAGCAGTAAAAGTGATCAAAGTTCATTTCTTGAAAAAAAGTGCTGTGTTTTCATTTTATAGAACCACTATTTCCTTTTTCTTACCACCTGCTGAACCCCTTACTCATCGTATTTTCTGGCTTTATACTTGGCATTCTCACAACAGCGAACACTAGAAGACTGCTTTCGTATGACTTTAAAATCTCCGCATTGGAAGTCCCGTTCTTGAGCTGTGTCCTCTAATTCTCTGCTGTGACTCTGATTAACACCTCCTCAGACTATCTCTGCTCCAGGATTCTGTGACGCCCAATCTCTTACCTCTTTCCCTATTTTCTCACCACATGTTTTTGATTGTTTTGTCTATTTCTCCATCTCTCTTCTGCTTATGTAAATATTTGTTGAATAATTGAATGAATGGATGAATGGGTGGATGGATGAGTAAATTTTGGATTTAAGAGAAATAGAAAGACAGTGCAAAATTTTAACCAAGAAAAGAAAAAGACTAGATTTATCTTACTGATATTTCCCCACTCTTTTTTCCTATTCCAATTTTTCTCACACTTTGTTGACCAATTATTATTTCAAAAAATTGTCTTGGTCAAGAGCTTTCTGGGTACTCATTATCTAATCAGCAATAAAAATATACTACCCCAGATTCAAGGTCTTTTAACTTTACATCGGCCCAACTCCTTCCCATTTCCATACAGGGACTCTAAGATCCTCATCAAGTGTTTTTTGCAGCTTAAGTTTTCCTATTTCTGTAATTTTGCCACTGCCATTCATTCTGCCTAGAGTATCATTTGCAAATAATTTATTTACCTTTGCTTTAATAAAATTACCTTTAAACTTGTTGTCAGTTATTCCATGGAAAAAAATATTTTGCTTATTATCTGACATATTTTTTTCCTAGAGGTGAAAGAAGTTATTTATTTTATTCTGGAACTTTCTTAGATTATAGTAATTCTTACTAATTCTCTATGACAGAAGCATGCTGGTTGTTTGTTCATTTCATACTGATGGTTACAGAGAACTTTATTTGTCAAGATTATATAATTCTATGACTTTACAAAAAGCAGTTCTATTTCTAACTTTTCTGGATCTTGATGTTTTTAGCCAAAGGAGAACTAATATATTTCAGGTTCAGTAAGTTATAAACAAAATTTTTATGTGAGGATAATAAAAATGTTCAGATGGCAAACTTATATAACATTATATAAGTGATCCAACATCTTTTAGTTTTTAGTATGTCATACAGAGAAGAATATAGAAAATTAAATAGAATAAAACATATTCTTTATAAATTTCTGTCCTTTTCTTGAAAGTGATGTTTTTATTATGCTATTGTTACTGTTGTTGGTTATACTAAAACCATTGAAATCTCTTGTACATAAAGGCATTTTGTGTTATGTGTCCTTGAAGAACACTTGAAAATATCTTAAGAAAAACATTTGTGACATTGACACTAGATAAAAATTTTCTTTTATTCAAGTTGTTTTTAAAAGTTTTTATATTCCCTCTTATATATTCCCTTATTATGAAGTATGCTCAAAGTACAGTATATTAGCAACTTTATGCAAATATCAAGACAGGAAACAGTAATTTTCATATTAATTTTTATGCTGTGGAATTTGGCATGATCAGAAAGTGCATAGATAATTTTAAATAATCTTTTAAATTTTAGAACAGTTTTAGATTTACAGAAAAATTGTTTAGACGGTACGGAGAGTTCTCATATGCCCCATACCCACTTTCCCCTATAAACAACATTTTATATTACTATGTTATATCATTATAATTAATGAAGCAGTTTGATACAGTGTTATTAACTAAAGGCCATAATTTATTCAAATTTCCTTTGATTTTATCTAATATCCCTTTTCTGCTCCAGGATACCATATTATGTTTTGTTGTCACATCCCCTTAAACTCGTCTTGGCTGTGACTGTCTCCCAGATTTATTTTGTTTTTAATGACCTAGACAGTTTTGAGGAATACTGAACAAGTACTTTGTGTAATGTTCATCAATTGTGTCCCTCAGTCTGATATTTTTGTTTATAATTAGACTGGAATTATGAGTTTGAGGAAGAAAGATCACAAAGGTGAAGCGTTATTTTCATTGCATCATGTCGTGAGTACGTGCTATCAACATGACTTATCACTGTTGATGTTGACCTTCCTGAGGTCAACCAGCTGAGGGAGCATTTCTCAGGTTTCTCCACTATTAAGTTATTTCCCCACAAACCCTGCCTTTCCATACTGTACTCCTTGGAAAAAAGTTGCTGTGCACAAACTGTACTTAAGGAGTAGCCGTTGTGCTCCATCTTTTTGAGGACAGAGTATCTACATAAGTAATTTGGGGATTTTTTGGCATGGGAGATTTAACTGTTCTTCCCCATTTATTTATTTATATACTTACTTATTTCAGTCCAAACTCATGGATATTTATTTTGTATTTTAGATTATGATCCGACGATACTTTTTTCATTTTGTTGCTCAAGGTGTTCCAGGTTAGGCCAGTTGGGAGCTTTCAGTTGGCTCCTGTGTCCCTTTGACATACTCTTATTATGGTTTTGTGTTTCGTTTTGTTTCTGTGTTGTTTTTCCCCATTATTTTTTTACTTTCTGGAATGCTCCAGAATCATCTTGGATATTCCTGGCTTGGTCTAGAATCAACCATTTTTCTAAGGAATCCTGGTTCCTTTTACCAGAATATAGTGTTAGAAATCAAGATCTGGCACTAAGTGTGCTCATTGCTATTGGGGTGTTGTTGCTTTTAGGCCCTCTCAGCTAACAAAGTAAGGGATAAGTTCATACACTAATCCATGTTTATACATATACATATAAATATTTCTCTATGTAAACGTCTGTATGTTAAACTAAACATGAGTTCATACTGATATCTTTCACTCTAATCTACTACCACCTGGATCATTTTAGCCTCCTCCTATTGCTTTTCTGTAACCCTCCAATCTAGCAGTGTAAACTCTGGCTCCTACTGTCTTCCAGCCATTTATTTAATTAATGTTAGTATACATGTTTCAGGATTTCTAACCTGTAGCCCGGTGGAAAATAGCTTTATCAACTAGAGTACAATGCTTATGGATAATTTCTTTTGCCTTTAGTCTAACAGAGTCCAGTCATTTCCAAAGTTATTTAGGTCAGCAATTTTTCATCCCACCCCATTAAGTGAGATTATTTCATATATCAGAGATTTTCATGTAGACTCTACATTTTCCCAACTCCCAAATGAATTTTTGTAAATTTGCATATGTTAAGCATCACTCGTTGTATTATGAAGTTCTGTGGGTTTTCACAAATGCATAGTGTCATATATCTGTCATTACAATATCATACAGAATAGTTTGATCATTATAAAAAACTCCTTTATATTTTAACTATTAAATCCTCCCAACCTCTCCCCAAGTTTTTGGCAGCACAGCTCTTTTCACTATCGCTATAGTTTTTCCTTTTTAAGTATGTCATAAAATTGGAATCACAGATTACATAGCCTTTAGATTAGCTTCTTTCATTTATCAATATGCATATAAATTTCTTCCGTGTCTTCCTGTGGCTTAATATCACTAAACATATTCGATTGTATATGTTCCACACTGTGTTTATCAACTCACCTGTTGAGAACAAATTGGTTGCTTCCAGTTTTGGGCAGTTATGAATAAAGCTGCTATAAATATTCATGTGTAGATTTTTGCACAAACATAAATTTTCATATTAGTTGGGCAAATACCAAGGAACATGATTGCTGGCATCCATGGTAAGACTAAGTTTAGCTTTGTAAAAAACTACCAATCTTTTTTCAAAGTAACTGTACTGATTTGCATCCTTACCAGCAATGAATGAGAATTTCTGTTGCTTCACATCCGTGTCAACAGTTTCCATTGTTAGTCCTTTTGGATTTTATCCATACTAATGGGTGTGGAGTGGCATCTTGTTTAATTTGCAATTACCTGATAACAAATAATTTTGAGCACATTTTCATATGCTTAATTGACACCTCTATTCCTTCTTTGGTGAGATGTCTATTCAAATCATTTACCCAATTTTTAGTTGGGTGGCTTGTTTTCTTATTAGTGAATTTTAAGAATTTTTGTGTATATTGAATACAAACCCTCTATTGTACATGTGCTTTGCAAATATTTTCTTCTAGTCTGTGGCTTGTCTTTTCATTCTTTTAACAGTGTTCTTCACAGAAGTTTATAATTTTAATAAAGTCCACCTTATCAGTTTTTTTCCTTTATGGATTATACTTTAAACCTTGTATGTAAAAACTCCTCACCACACAGGAGGTTCAATAGATTTTCCCTTATGTTTTCTTCTAGAAGTTTTATTGTTTTGAAGCTTACAGGTAGGTGTATTTTTAGATCTATGGTCCATTTTGAGTTAAGTTTTGTTAAAGGTGCAAAGTCTGAGTCTAGCTTCATTCTTTTGCATGTAGACATCCAATTGTTCCAGCTCCCTTTGTTGAAAAGACTGTGTTTTCTCCACTGAATTGTCTTTTCTTCTTTGGCAAATATTAGTTAATTATATTGTGTTTGTCTATCTGGAGGCTCTTTATCCTGTTCCAATATCATACTGTCTTGATTATTGTGACTTAATAGTAATGCTTAAAAGCACATAGGTAAATCATTCAACATTGTTTTTCCTTAGTATTGTATTAGCTATTCTAGGACTTCACCTTATTATATAAATTTAGAATTAGTATTTTGATGTCCAAAATAGCTTGCTAGGATTTTCACAAGGATTACATTGAAACTATAGTTCAAGTTAAGAAGAATTGCCATTTTAACAATATTGAGTATTCCAATTCATGAACACTGAATACCTCTCCATTTATATTTAACTTCTTTGATTTCTTTCATCAGAGTTCTGTAGTTTTCTATATATATTGCCTGGACATATTTTGTCCAATTTATACATAATTATATTATCCTTGATGCTATTTAATTGTATTAAATTTTAAATTTCAATTGTTTATTGCTTATATATAGGAAAGCAATTGACTTCTGTATACTAACATTGTATTCTACAACCTTGCTGTAGTTGTTTACCAGTTCTTTGGGATTTTCTACATAGACAATCATGTCATCGGCAACTAAAGAAAGTTTTATTTCTTCCTTTCCAATGTATATACTTTTATGAGTATATCTCTTATTTTCTTTTTTCTCTTATTAACTAACTAGGACTTCAAATATCATGTTAAACATACTGGCACGAGAGAGGACATCGTTGTCTTATTGATGATTTTTATTGAGCAAGTGTCCATTGTCTCACCAGAAAGTTGATATAAGGTTTTTGTAGATGTTCTTTATCAAATTGAGGAAGTTCCCATCTATTCCAAGTTTGCTGAGAGATTTTATCATGCCTGAGTGTTGGATTTTGTGAAATGCTTTTTCAATTCATACATATTTTGAGCAATAATTATTTTAAGTCTCACATTTTTGAACTATAAATTTATTTTATTTCAAAATCAAATTATGTTGGTTTTGATGATATCTCACACTTATTGACTCTTATTGTGTGCCAAACACTGTTCTATGCATTACATCCTACATTTAATGTTTCCAAAAGCTCTATATTTCCCATTTTCTTGAAAAAATATGAGACTCATGACAATTAAATAAATTCTCTTTTTTTCCCTTTCTCATCTCTATTTATATCTATTCCCTATTTTAGGTCACCATGTCCCATAGATTAACATGGCTAATGACTCCCAAATTTGTATTTACAGCTTCAATCTATTCTCTGAGATTTAGCCTCAATCTAATTGTCAACAATCATACCTAACATTTCTACCTTGATAATCCAAAAATCGTCTTGAACTGAACAAGTGCAAAGAGAACTTTAGATGCCCTTCTTTTATATCCATCCAACTTCATTCTTTTCCCAGTTATTTTAAAAGATGCTACTACCGTTCATCAAGTTGCACGGAATCAAAAGAGTCCTCTTGGTTTCTCTTTTTTTTTCTTATATTCCACATCCAATCCATCTGAAAATATGGCCAGCTCTGCCTTTAAAATAATGTCCCAAACGTGACTATTTCTCCTTGTGGCAGAGAGGGGAAATGTCCCCTTTTCCCTGGAAGTTTCACTGCAAAAGATCAACACACAATAAGATAGATTAATAAAAGAAAGAGATTTGTTTACCAGGGGATGGGGAGAATCACAGAGTGATAACTCAGTATCCCAATGGGATCCAGAAGTTTATGTACCCTCATTTTAGTGGAGGAGTGGGAGATAAGGAATACAGGTAATTCTGTTTAGGGGTAATAAATGATTACCAGGGAGGATGAATAGATACTTGGGAGAACGAAGGGAAACAGATTGACTTGTAATTAATTCTTTTTGGAAATTAAATTAACCCAAGAGATAGGTATTGTATTTAAAATGATTGGGGCCAGGTTTGGTTGCATTCTTGATCTTCTTTCCCTCAATATATTGAGATGACAGGGAGAGGAAGGGAAGTTTAAAATCCAAGTAAGACACAATAATGTAATTTAACGTAAACATAATTCTCATTGAATTTTTATTCAGGAGTTGCTCTCAGGCCAACAAATGTCTTAGTTTGGAACAGACAAATTCATAGTAGAAATGTTCATGATAGGAATGAGGGGACACCTTGGACTTTCAGATTTTGATTAGCATTTGTTGAGGAGACAAGAAAACAGGAGGAATTTGCAAAGAGATCCTCAAAGCTCTCCCTCAAGGCCCTTCCAAATTCTATTCACACCAAGTTCCAAAGCCAATGTCATGGAGATTTTTCATGGCAGCACCTGACTTATAGGAACCAATGATTTTCTATTTCATTTTGCAAATGCAGCATCAAAAAAATCCCAAAATTTCTCATCTTAAAACTATGATTTCTGTGTGTTCCTGGGTCAGAAATTCATACAAAACAGCAAGAATGGCTTATCTCACTCTAAAATATCTGGGGCTTCAGCTGGAAGACTCAGTGGCTAGGAGTGACTCAATGGTTGGGAACTTGGTTTATGTGAAGATGAAGTAGATTGTGGGAAGGCACCTACACTGTTTTTATTGACCTAGCCCTGGAAATGCTCAATATCACTCCTAGTGCATTCTACCAGTTTCCAGAGAATCACTAAGGTCAGCCCCAGATTTAGAAAAGGAAACATAGATAACCACCTCTCAACTGGGAGAGACAATAAAGGATTTGTGCCCGTTTACAAAACCTCCATAATAATTTTTTTAAGGTGATGATTTTATTTTTTTATTTCAGCATATTATGGGGGTACGAATGTTTAGATTACATATATTGCCTTTGCCCCACCTGAGTCAAAGCTTCAAGCATGTCCATCCCAGAGACAATGTGTACCACATGCATTAGGTGTGAATATACCCATCCCTCCTGCCCTCTCCCATCTGCCCAACACCCAATGAATGTTATTACTATATGTGCACTTAAGTGTTGGTCAGTTAATACCAATTTGATGGTGAGTACATGTGTGGTGCTTGTTTTTCCATTCTTGGGATACTTCACTTAGTAGAATGGGTTCCAGCTCTATCCAGGATAATACAAGAGGCACTATATCACCACTGTTTTTTGTGGCTGAGTGGAACTCCGTGATATACATATACCACATTTTATTAATCCACTCATGTATTGATGGACACTTGGATTGTTTCCACATCTCTGCAATTGTGAATTGTGCTGCTACAAACATTCCAGTGCAGATGTCTTTTTTGTAGAATATCTTTTGTTCTTTTGGGTAGATGCTCCATAATGGGATTGCTGGATCAAATAGTAGTTCCACTTGTAGCTCTCTGAGGTATCTCCGTATTGCTTTCCACAGAAGTTGCACTAGTTTGCAGTCCCACTAGCAGTGTATCATGAGTGTTCCTATCTCTCTGCATACACGTCAACATTTATTATTTTGGGACTTTTTGATAAAGGCCATTCTCACTGGAGATAAGTGATATCTCATTGTGATTTTGATTTGTATTTCCCTACCAATTAGAGATGTTGAGCATTTTTTCATATGTTTGTTGGCCATTATTCTGTCTTCTTTTGAAAAGTTTCTGTTCATGTCCTTTGCCCACTTTTTGGTAGGGTTGTTTGATACATTTTTGTGAACCAAAGATACAAATGCCTTCACTATATCATATTAACTAGAACACCTACTTTTTTTTTTCTTTTCTCTTAAAAGAGTTTAATTATTTTCAATAACAAAATGAACACTTACTCAGAAATTTGGGAGCATATAGAAAAAGATAAAAAAAGAAAATCACTAATTCTTATAAGCTTGAGTACTCCCAAGAAATAGGCTTCTAGCAATTTTTTCTGTTTAAATTTCTTTCATTATTTTCTTTTTATTTTAATAGTACAGTCACCCTTGATATCTGTGAGGGATTCGTTTCACAATTCCCTACAGAAATCAAAATCTGTGAACAGTTAAGTCCCTTTTATAAAATGGTACAGTATTTGCATATAATCTACACATATCCTCCCATATACTTTAAATCATCTCTAGATTACTTATAATATCTAATACAATGTAAATGCTATGTAAATAGTTATTAAACTTTATTGTTTGGAGAATAATGACAAGACAAAAATCTGTACATGTTCAGTACAGGAACAATTATCTATTTATTTTTCCCCGAATGTTTTCAATTTGCCATGGGTTGAATCCATGAATGCGGAACCCAAAGATATGAGGGGAAACTGTACTATATAGCTATGATTATTATTCAGAAATTTTGCTTTTGCTATTTAATATTACCCTACTAGCATTTTTAATACTATCAAAGTTTTCAGGTGCAACATTGAAGTGACATTTAAAGTACCTTAAATAAAAAGAACTTAATTTATTGAATAATTACCAGGTAATTAAAAAGGTAGCTTATTTGCTATTCTGATGCATAAATAATGCCATTTTACTGAACATGTTTTATTATATAGAAATTTGAGTTCCATTCTTTTTTTAATATGCAAAATTACAGGTTTTATGTAGTGAATTTATTGATTGTTTACCACTTCAACTACTTTTAAGCTAGAAAATCTTCCCATATGAAAGGGTTTAATAAATATTAATTCCTATTTTATTTCTTTTCAATTGTTCTTGTCTATATTTAACTTTAAATCCAACTAAAATTTCGGTATAATATGAAACTCAATATTCATTGATTTTCAAACTTATCTACAAATATACTTCATTCTTCATATCCTCAGTATAAAAAACTAAGTTTGAGTATTTATATTTTTATTCTTTCTGAGAAAAAAAAATAATTACTGTTACATCAGTCAGGAAGACTTTGGTTTATTGCTAGAAAGTATTTCTGTCATTTTTTCTTTCTATTTAAAAGGAAAGCTATAAATCATCTTGGCAGTCAATCACTGGTCTGTCATCAATATGAACCCCAGAGAGGGCTGTCTCCTGTTGTTTTAGTTAACCACAGTACTATTTAATGAATTTTGACCCCAAACTAATGAGATTACATGAACAATTATAAATGTACGTTCTGGGATGCCTAAGGGGAAACCATTTCTTTATTTCTAACCCACTAAAAATTATTCAAGCTTTCATATTTGTTAAGGAAGACAAGTAGTGTCTTATTTTCTCACTTGGCAGTGAGAATAGAGAGGAAGTTTACTTCTTAGGGCTTGGGCAGGGTAAAAAAGTATGAAAAGAATAAAGAAAAAGCAAGTAGCCAAATATCTTTTTCCCTCTACATCTGGCCTCTGCAAATGGAATCTACCATTTCAGGATATTTCTTCCCCTTAAGGATTTTACTATTATGACTAATTTAAGAGATGGCTTTCACGAAGATTGAAAGAACATGTTTAACTGAAAGCTATATGCTTAAAGGAACCTTTGTTCTTATTCTTACAATTTCTTTGTATCTAAATTATGGGACGAGGAATTGATCTTACAGAGATGCCAGGTAAATTCTTGGTAGCTTTGTGCATGGCGAAAGATCTTACTATAAGTTTTAGAAACTTAAATCATTATACATATATTCAATCTTTTTGGGGAGAATGTGCTTTAGTAAGTAAGACATGAATAACTGCAGGATTATGCTTTATGGTTGGCATTGTTACCTGCAAGGTTAATCCATTATGTTTTTCTTCTAAAGCACCCACACTGCCATAGTTGAAGATATCATTTGAGATATATAATATAGAACAAGGATTCTGACCCTGTAAGCTCAACAAAAATATATTTCAAAGGGGTAGTTCTTACTCTTCCTTGAGAGAGACATTTTATCTTTCTGTTAATTAAAGAAAAAAGATATTGAGATGATAAAAAATTCTATAATAGATATTAAAAGAAGAGACACTAAGGCTAAATGTGAAAATATATCTGATATTCTAAACCTGTAAAAATAGTAGCAACCCCAAGAAGTAACTGTATTTTACAGCATGGTATAAGTTTGTAAGAGGGTCTGTAGTCACACTTACATGAGTGAAGTACTAGTTTTGATATTAATTTAGTTCTATAGGATCTTTGCTGGAAATCCCATAATGTATCAGAGAAAGATTACACTAAATCGCATTCATATGCAAGCTCATAATTTTGATCACTTTCTATCAGACCCGCCCCAATATTTGCAGAGCCCACACACCAATATATCAACTTTTAAATATTTCAAACTATTTAAAATTTATAAATCAATTCTTCAAATTGCTAAAACATCTGAAAAATCCATTAAATAAAGTATGTTCTAACCTCCTACCCTGACAAATATCAATTTTTAATTATCTACTACCAGCTGGTACAGAGAGAACAAGCTATACCAGCCCCTGGCCCCTGGATCCACACCCCCATGCACACTCTTCTTTTCCTGCCCTTGGCGCTATCCTTCATCACAAGGGACCTTGAACCAATATATGCGGACAGTCCAAAGGCATCAGTTCCATCAGTTTTTCTTAAGAGTCACCCCTTGGGCCCTCTGTAAGCTGGCTGTGTAGGGTGGCCATGCAGTCTACCCTTAGGAGGACAAGCCAGAAAGTATCTCAAATATGTTTTAAAAGCAGCTTGGAGCCAAATAAGCAAGAAATCCCATGCTTCCAGGTACCTGGACTGTTGTGCCAAGAGAAAGCACAGAATCCATGTGCTCCCATCTTTTGGTTCCATAAACTTCTTGCCCATGAGCTGAGGGACTGTAAGATTATGACCAGAACAAGTCCTGTAAAACACAAAGCCTATTTCTAGGATTTCTAGGGACAGTACTACTTCTTGTAGTCAACCAAGCAGGACTCTTGAGTAAACAAACACTTCAAAACTGAACAACATTAAATTTTACTGAGTGTGAACAGAATATGGAACATCAAATAATATTTTAATTATATTTGCAAAGCAAAATACATATGAATTGCATATAATGTCCATGTTGAATAGCTTCAAAAATATCAAAATGCATATAAATTCTGTTTTTAGTTTCATCTATAATATTTCTTTTGTTCTCACTATATGCCAACCACTGTGTTAGCCACTGTGGACAGAAAATTGAACAATACAGGCACAACCTCCACAGTTTGGGGGAGGGGGAACAGATAATTAATGCCTAATAAGCATCATGATAAAATGTAGGCCCTTATGAAGCAACTGGTGCAGGTTTGAAAGTTCAGGAAAATTTTCCTGGAGAAAGTGCTTTTAAGTTGGGAACTGGATAATAAGTAGGAATTAGTCACATAGATGGAACAGCCTGTGAAAAATCATAAAGTTTAGACAAAAAAAAAAAACCCAAGAACTAAAAGAAATACATTATTTTATGCAATGTGGGTAAATTGGGTAAGAGCTAAGCCTAGAAAAGGACCATTTCATGAAGGTCCCTGTCTATCAAGATAAAAGCATGAACTTTAGCCTGAATAAAATGAGAAACCTGGAAAGGTTTTAAGCCTTTCAAGATTAGATTAGGTCTGTTTGTTTTTGAAGCTTCAGCTTCAATAATGGATAATAGATAAGACTGGTACAGACTGAATGCAGAGACAGAGGGGAGAAAGGAGGTCTAGAGTAGTGTTTGCAAGGAAAAAGAGAAGTGAGGAGACACAAAGGGTGTCCGGGGGGATATAACTGACAAGAATTCATAATGCAGTGGATTTAAGAGATAAGAGAAAGGAGAAGGAAATAAAAATAAAAAAGCTTGAACTAGGTGTGTGCTCATGCCATTCACTGAGGATAAATAGAACACAAAAGGAGAAAGATCTTGGTGGTGATGAGTGAGGAGGTATCCCGTCCTGAACATAGAGTGGGATTCAGTACAAGGGTGGGTCTTCTTTCCATATGTCTAAATATATAAAAGTTGCAAAACAAGCAACAGATAATTAAATAAAAGGTGCTCTAACCTCCTCCCTCTTAATAGCCTGGAAAGCAGCTTCAAATTTAGAATTCTTGGACTCCCCAAAGTTCGGCATTGGAAGGAAGCATACTCGTAAGAAGGGCTGTCTCCACTCTCTTCTCTTCCAAACCTGTGCTCATCCTGCATGTCCACATCCCTTGGAAATAGACACTTCTTGACTACCGCCCCTCAGGCGCAGAGGTTTATGTAATGGCTAATTTTATGTGCCAACTCGGCAGAGGCAAGGAGCCCAGATAGTTGGTCAAACATTATTTCGGGTCTGTGTGTGTGAGGGTATTTTTGAATAAGATTGACATTCAAATCAATGGACTTTGAGTAAAGCAGTTTGCCCTCCCTAATGTGGGTGGGCCTCATCCAATCAGTGAAGTGTTGAACAGAACAAAGATTGACTCTGTCTGGCAAGAAGAAATTCTGCCAGCAAACTGCCAAACTGCATTCGAACTTGAATCGGCTCTTCCCTGGATCTCCAGCCTGCAGGCCCACCCTGCAGATTCTGAACTTGCCAGCCTCTGTCATCAGTTGAATCAATTTCTTAAAACCAATCTTTCTATATATGTATATATACATCCTATTGGCTCTGTTTGTCTGGGAAACCCTGCCCTACTGCAAGAAAGCAAGCATAATTGCAGGTGAGGACCGCAGGCAGAAGGGTAGATCCTGGAAAGAAGTCCATATAGGCCTGAGATAGAATTGTGAGATCCTGGCCACAGAATGTGAATCAGAAATGAGATCTGAGCTCCAAGAAAGTACATCCAGTGGCCCTTCCAACTTTTGACGCTGTGAGGGAAGTGGCCAGCTAAAGGTGGCCAGAGAGGAGCCCTCTAAAGCACGGTGCCAGGACAACTTTTCTTCTAGCCTGTGTCTGTTGGGAAGGAAGTATAGTGAAGGTTGGGTTCCATTTGAAACAAGTCCAGTTATTAATAGAATTGCTAATAGGACATCTAAGTAATAACATGTAACATCCAGTTGGAATAGAGGTACACCTTTCTAGAAAGCCATTCAGGCCAAAACGTGACTTGAGTGATATAAATGAATAGATGGTAATTAAAGCCATGTGAGTACTGAGATTATCTAGGAAGAAGCTTAAGGAATACCAGCTTTTAAAGAACAGGGGTTGTGGAAAAAAAAGCTACAAAAAATTAAATAAAGTTGAACTGAAAGAAAAAAAATCACTTTGATCTATGATAATGGCTTACATAATTATAAGTTGAAAAGGCCTAAATCTAAATTAATAAAAAAAAATTGAGTTAGTATAACCCAAATATGACTAAATAACAGGAAATTTAAGTAACAATTTACCAAATGCATCTGCTTTGTAGAAATAGGAAATGTATTCATAAATTTGAAGACATTTTATTATGACAACATCAAGGAAAGAAAAAAATCAGGAAAAGAATACAAAATAAATATGCTAATATATTCTATGTTTTAGAAGATGTATCATAAGTGAAGAGAACATGCTACAGTTCAAAAACAGCTGGGAATTAAACCCTACCAATTAATGAACGTTCTGACAGAATCAATTTACCAGAGGTACCCAACCAGTGATGAGTTGTATAATTATTTCATTATATATTACAATGTAATAATAATGGAAATAAAGTGCACAATAAATGTAATGCGCTTGATTCATCCCGAAACCATTCCCCCATCCCCTGACTGTGGAAAAATTGTCTTCCGTGAAAACGGTCCCTGGTTCCAAAAAGGTTAGGGACCACTGAATTTACTGAAAGATATGAAAAAATGAGGAAAAAGAAATTTCTTAAAAATTGTCATTAAACACAAATAAAATTACCAATAATATGCTTTATTCAATATATTAATTATTGAGCCCTTAATCTGATCCATGTATTGTGCTGTTTGATGCAGATATGAAGACGCATGAGATACATAGCAAAGGGAAAAAGGACATAAGCACATCTTAGTAACATATATTACTCTTTAAACGATACGCTTATTTTTTAACTTGCATAATGTTTGTATACCTATACATATAATATATTTGTATATCTATGCATATACATATACTATATTAATGAATAGAATTGCATAGAAAGTAAAGCGTCAATGTTTAGTGCATTTACAAATCTTTAGCAACAAAATAAATTTAATAGAAATAAAAATATTAGTTTCTTTGTTATAATAACTATATTTCCTGAAGTTGCTTTTAAAAATATATTTTAATAATTTCCCCATGGAGATATATACCACAATGATTATTGACAGTTATCTTCCTAAACATTACATTGATGGTTACAATTTTTATTTCTAAGCATTTTCTATTCATTATTTAATAATTATGCTATTTATTTGGGGGAAAGAGCCATAAGAAGTGACAACTTAGGAAATTTTAGTTTCATCAAAATACAATTATATTCAGTTTTATTTATTTATTTCACATAAAGCCACACAACTTTTTTGTCATAATTTATTATTAAAACAAGAACAACTCATTCTTATCTCTTCACATTGAACTTGGAGTTTAGACTGCTTTCAGCTGTGTCTATTACTAGGATATCATTTCAGTTCTTTAATTTGACAGCTCAGAGAATTGCTTTCAGCCATTAACAGGAAGCCACCCTCTTTGTCATTATGGTGCTCAATTAATACATGTTAGCTTTCAGTACTAATTAATCCTTTTTGCCTTCGCCTTGCTTCCTAGCCATGGCTAAAATTCTGCCCAAATTCTAATTCCCAGAATAAAAAACATGTTTAGGCCAGCTCAAACAAAATATACAATTTTGATTAAGTCAGGTGGAACCAGCGATGCAGATTTACAAAGGAGAGTGTACACACACACACACACACACACACACACACACACAAACGTGAATGGATGGGCAGAGGAATGTATGGATAGATAGATAGATAGATAGATGGAAGAGTATGTAAGGATCTCTTCCCTGTTGGGGGCAGTATTTCTTAGGAAAAGGAGTTGTACCACTCAAGCGGAGAGGCAATGAGAGCAGAACAATTTATTACCTATGATCCTCTTTTCTAATACTCAGTCCTTTGGGATTGGTTTTCTTCTTTGTGGCTATGACCTGTGTTCAATAAATCTTTGAATCTTTTGCATTTTCAGTTAAAGGATTATATTTAGCCAATATCTTGTAAAAGATATTATACAACTATAAAAGTCCTTACAATATTTTATCAAGCAAAAAATCAAGTAAAACATTTCATCAAAGTAATGTAAGTAACAAGAACAGCCTGGTCACAGGCTAATTGTTAAATTGAATTAACTCAATCCTTCAGAGAACTATTTGCCATAGGTTCTATCATTATTATTATTATCCTCACCTTTTTACAGATGAGGAAAGTGAGACAAAGAGTTTATAAAAAAAACTAGTCTCCAAACAGAAAATAATAGAGAGATTTTAATCCAGGCAATTTTTCATCATGGCCTAATCTCTAAAACAATTTAAAAAAATTCATTCTAGTATGAAAAAAATTCTAGTACAAAATAAAATTTAAAATGAATCACCAAAATGTTGAGACAATTAGACTGAAAATGAAAAATATTCAAAATATTTCCTACTCTAAACACTAAATAAACATCAGATGAATTAAAAAGTTATATGAAAATCAAACCATAAATATATGTAATGGAAATATATACAGATAAATGAATAGTGAGCAAATCTGTAAAGAAGAGAAAGGATTCTAAGTTTATAAGCAAAAAGAAATATTGTAAAAAACTAGTAACATATTTTAATAGCATTAAACTAAAATCATTCATAATTTATTATGAAAATTATGTCTGAATGACCTAAAACAAATGAAGAATATATTTGCAGTAAATGAAAAAAATCAAAAGGTACCATTGTCACATAAACAAATTTTACAGATTCAGTTCATTGGTCCAAGGGATCATCTTTATCTATAGAAGAAAAAACAAAGAGAGCATACAAACTGCGAAAAGAATTGCTAAGACTCCAATATATAAATGAGCAACAAAAATAAATTCACAATTCAAAGAAGAATAAATACAAAAATTTAAAAATATAGAATATATTTATTCTATTTGGTGATACCATCATTATAAACTTTAAATATTAAGATATTATTTTTACCTTTTTCATTAGGAAATACTTTGTGGTAGACACCCAATGCTACTAAGAGCAAAATAAAAATAGTACTCTCCTATATTGATGATAAGAGTAAAACTTTAATATCAGACATTATTAGTTGCCATATAATATTCATAGACTGTGACAAGAAATTTCCATTTGTGAGAATAGTCTCTAAGAACTCAGTAAGAATAAAAGTATTATGTACATTATGAAAAACTGAAAATAATCTAGATATGCAATCTTTTTTTTCACACCAACGAAGCAAAGTCAAATAGCCAATTTTTAGTGGAATGTCAGGAAATCTAGATTTCACCACTTCAGAGAATTACTAAATATTTTGTTTTTATATATGATAATGTAAAGAATGTATTAATATAACATTAAGTGTAAAATACAGGACATACTATCATATTTTAGTATAAGATTCTGTTTTATTTATAATGTGTAAATATTTATCTATTTAGACATAAATATAAATAAGTGGGATGTGTTCATATGTGTGTGTAATGTGTATACATATGTATTTGTGTGTAAAAAGTGAGAAAGAGACACTAAAATGAAATTCAAAACACCAAATAATTTGGGAGAATGACTTTTTTTAAGTTTTCAAAATATCTTTGTTAGGTATGAATTAATTTTAGAGTGGAAAGAGGGGGAAAATTCATAACACAACAGCAAGAACATATGAATAAGGTAATATAATTATCAAAATTCTTCTTAATAATCATAATTAAAAATATCTGTTATTATTTTTATAATACTTTGTTACTCATATGAAATATTTCATGAAGACCAATAGAACTATGGGTTTTGGGAAAATGCCAGCATAAAACTATGACTGTTTCTCATTATTTAGAAATGTACTTGTTGTCTGGCAATCCAAAATGATACCCAGTTTTGAATTTGCTTTTGTGAACAACTGCCTTAAACTGAGACATACTCTTCAGGTTATAATTCAAAAACAAAAACCTGAGAATAATCTCCTGAGTTGAAAATTAAATCTTGGGGAATTAATAGATGATAAAGTCACCCGGCGGCTCATAGACTTTTATCCTTTCCTTGTGTTCTTGGCACAAGTGGTCATTTCAGAGTAACTCCCATGGGGAGAGAAATGACAGTCGAATTGCCACATTGCAGGACAGCATGTTTCCTAGAAATCGTGAACAATTCAACAGGCTGTTGAAAATAATGACCCTCTATAGACACAAGTGGATAGCCTACGAAGTCCGGGGGACAAAAGACAATGCAAATTTTTCGCATACACTTTTAAGTTGACAACTGTATTTAAGAATATTGTTCCTTTATACTGCACTGTAGTGAAGGAATAATTCTGATAAATATTGCAAGACCAACATGTCTTTTTCTACTGCCTGAGAATGTATGAAAGTCAAGAAGTTGCTTCACCCAAAACCTCATAGTTGGCGTGTTTTCTTATTTTTAAGTTATTTTACTAATTCAATTTTGCTTAAGCCAAGATGCATTTTACAAGGCACAAATTAGCTTGTTAGTATTCTGTATTCTATGGGCAAGTAGAACCTAATCTACTAAATGGCCTATTTATAATGACAGGAGCATGTTTAAAAACAAAATTTTAACATAGAAGACAAAGCAAAGATCATACTTCTCTTTTTAGGGCATTTTAGAAAATTATTATTTCATGAAGATTTAAGATAATTTTTTTCTGTCTTTCGAAGACTTTAATAAACCTCCTTTTCTTTGCCCCTGCTCATTTCTAATCTATCTTATCATCTTATTTCTATTAATTTTATTATTTAATTGACCAGTAATCTCCTCCATCACCCCATAACCATGAATTTCAGTGTCATAGGCCATAGCCAATACTAACTTATACCATTCTGATCGAATTCCTAAAGGTCTGCTTTGCCTCACTAATGCCATGAAAGCTGATATTTTTTTTTCTCATGGTATGTGGTCCTTTTTATTTGTTAGGTAAAACCTGTTTAATTGTTTTAGGTCAAGAAAACATATATGAGTGAAGTCATTTTATATCATTTACAGTACTACAAATATATTTTCTAATGCTGCTAAAAGTTAATGAATTCCATTAGTGGCCATCATAATTGGCAATGCATTAGGTGCTAAAACATAAATTCAAAGAATAAATAACGTTTCCATTCTCATGTTGATACAATAGACATTTTTCTAGGCATAAAGTCACTTTGAAAAATGCACATAATCACCCTTACAAAAGTTTTAAGCATATCCTCCAAATGGGAAATTGATATTTCTTCAGCAAAAGCTATGTCAATTTTGCTCTGCTTCCATTGGCTTTAAAATATGATGAATAAAAATAATCTTAGCCATACTATATGTTAAGACCAAAATTATATACTACTTCTATTAATGTGTAGGACTGAGGTCCCTCTAAACATCAACATTAACTGAGATATAAAACGTAAGAGAAAAGAAGAGGAGAGAGGAATGTTGATAATATTGATTTCCATTTGAATGCATCAAGTTGGAGGTTATGTTCGTTAACTGGAAAGGACAAGTAGAGAGAGAAATTAATCTGGAATTCAGAAACAGATTCAGACTGGATATATCAGCTAGTATATCCTGGTTAGATCCTGAATATACATGAGAATGCATAAAATTTGTAAAAGATCTGAGGATGACAAATCTTTGAAGAACACCATATCATGAAGGGATGACAGAGAACTCTCAATACAAAAGAAGACAGAGTGGTCTTTGAGGTGGATGGAGCACCCAGAGTTCGATGATACTCCAGCCACAGAAAGGGAGAGTTCAAGGGAGAGTGTTTCACAGTGTCAAATATCAGAGGGGTCAAAGTAAAATCAGAACTAGAAGCTTTCCATTGCATGTAATATTAGGAAGTCACTAGCAGCATCCATCCAGATAATTTAAATGGAATGACAGAGGCAAAAAAATAGACTGCATTGCAATGGATTGAGAAGGGAATGGAGGATTAAAAAAAAATAGAGAGAGCTGACGAGGAATCAGATTGATCATTTAGGAATCATATGGTGTTATGAAAAAAAACACAGATTTGAGGGAGGGTTTTCTCCCCCCTTATCAATAGTAGAAACTTGTTTCTTCCTATGTTCCCAGATAAAAAAACCACCAGAAAAGAGGTAGAGTGGATAATTGATGGCACCTGGATCCAGTGCACTAGAGCATATATGTACAGTAAAAGTCACTACTTACCTAGAGGCCAGAGTCAGAAAAATCTAAGATTAAATCGGAATTCTCACTAGGCACACAATTACACAGTGCCTGTCCCCTGCTTATTCAAAAATAAAAATTATTAAACCTACAAATAAATCTAAAGTTTTGCCAACAAAAACAATTTTTCTAATGTATGACTGTTAGAACATATTGCAAACAATTCAATGCAAAACCTACAGTTTACATCTTGACTAAGTCATATCATCGCATTTTTGTTGTCTTCACCTGTTGTACCTAAATGGAAATCATTTATTTGAAATACCTGTGTGCCTGTGGACTGATACTTAAATGGATGAGCTAGTCCCCCAAAATGCACATGTTCACTGTGGTATGAAGAACCACAGTGGCTAGAATCATCTTACAGAATATCTTTTCTATAAACCAGAGATAAAATGCAAACAAGTAATACTTGCTTTCTTTGATGAACTGTGTACACATTTACAACATGGAATAATTTGGCAGAGGATGTTATGGTACTCACAGAAGTAGGGAGCTTAAGTTGGTACAAGGTGATCAAGTGGAGAAATTTTCACCTACGGGTAAAACTCGACTCGTAACTCAGTTTTTTTACTTCCCCTGAGAATCACAGTGTATTTGTTTCTGATGTAACCCTTATAAAGCAAGCACCCATGTGGCTCAATCTTGATATCTGGCAAATAAACATGGTCAAGTTACCATCAAAATATACATATATATATATATATAACATAGTATTTCCTAAACAGAAATAATTCACAAGTATTATTTTAGTAAAACTCAGTGCCAAGATAGACCATACAAGATAATCTTTGTGATAAAGTCTCTCCCTCATATTTAAAATTCTTCCTCAGACTGCTGCAAGCTATATTATTTCTTCTAGTTTTTATTCTTTTAATTCCAGTAAGTTTAATTATTATATCTTTTTATTTGTTCTTTCCCTGCCTCTTGGCCTCCTTTAACCTATTGCTAATGTCTATAATAATGTCCCATTGCCTAACGTTGCTCCCTTGTCTTTCTCATGCTAATACTTACACTTAAATCTTCACTAGTCACACACAAAAAAAGTAAAATAAACACATTTAATTCACTCAAGAACGCAAATGAGGTAGTGAGCCATATTGAATTATTGCTTCCATCAATTTCCCTCCTTTCAGTAGGCTAAGCTCAGCGTATCAACAACCTCAGAGTTTCAGTCCGACCGCATGACGTGCCTGCTCAATGGAGTGACTGCAAGTGTCAGCGTGCCAGCTGTGGGCACAGACTTTCAGAGGCATTGTCCCCAGAGCTTCATTCACCCTCCCGAAGACAGCGTGGGCTCCAGAGAGTGGCTCTTCCTGCTGCCTTCATTGCAGAAAGAGAGGGCATGTGGCCCGAAGCAGAGCCCCAGCAATCTCAGATGAGTCCGGCAAAGCCGCTGCCAACCCACAGACCTGCAATAGCAGGAGTGTGCATTGCCACAGCAAAAGTTGTCTAATGTAAGTATGCATTTTAACAGGAAAAAAAAATGCCTCACACAGTTTAAAAGAATTAGTAAACTACTATTTACTGACTACATGACCAATACTTAGGCCTTCTGAAGATTAGACAAATTCTTTTTATGTAACATCACAGTGATTTCTCAACTAAAGACAATTAATTCCTTGAAGAAGTTACATATATATTTATATGTATATAAAACGTAGGCATTTGCCCTCAAGAAGATTCTTTTCTCATCAAATCCAAGAACATAAAATCTCTTTCCATTTACCATTTTCCAAATACATTTGGCTTTTGGGATGTGTACAATGTAAAGGCTTCTACTTTCTCCATGTTTTTAGTTCAGGTGTACAAAATACTTTTTATCTATTCATCTTAGTTTTTTCTGGCTTAAAGATTAATTTTAGTATAATTAATATTATTATAGCATATCTTCTTGAAGTAAATTGAAAGTAAAAAATGAAAAAAATGTAATTTCCCAAAGTTTATGAGGATAATTCATTTTGAATAGTTTCATTGTTATAGTATCACGATTTCTTCTTTAATTAGTAATTATGCTTGAATTGAACATTGTGTGATAGCACCACCGATGCCTGACTATGTGTGTAATGGGACAAGCAAAAATAACAACAAAAAACTTCATTGTAGCTGCCAGTGTCTCAAGCACCACAACTAGACTCTGTCATTCATTTACTGGGTTTTTTTTTTTAATTTATTGGAAATATACCTTAAGCCTGGTAGTACAAAGTTGTAGTACACCTGTGAATAAAAGAACTATCCCTGCCCTCATGGGAGCTTACATTCTAGAAGGGAGAGGCAGACCAACAGTAAACATGATCAATAAGTAGATTGTATAGTGTGTTAGAAAGTGATGAGTGCTTTGGAGAATAAAAATGGAAAAGGAAAAGGTTAAAAGTACCTGGATTAGGAGTAGGCAATGGTTGCCATTTTTATGAGGTTCTCAAGGTAGTCTCATTCAAAAAATGACATTTGAACAAAACTTGAAGGAGACAATTAGTTATGCAGATATTGGAAGAACATACAGGCAGAGGAAAGAATGTTTTAGACATAAGAAGAGTCAGTGCAAAGGTCTTAACAAAGGAGCATGCCAGATGTCGTCAGAGTCCAAGAAGGAGGCTGATTGGAGTGAATGAGAAGGAAAGAATAATATAAGATAAGGTCAAAATGTAGGGGAGGATGACCCCAGGGAGGACTTTATAGATTATTATAAAGGCTTTGGCTTTTACCATCAATGAAACGCAAAGCCATTAGAGGATTTTCAAATATAGGAGCAATAGGATCTGATTCGTATTTAAAAGGAATCACTTTAGTTACTGTGGTAGGCAGAATAACGGCCCCTCAGAAATGTCTACATCCTAATCCCAGGAATCTTTGAATACATTATCTTATATGAAAAAAGGAAATTTACAGATGTGATTAAGGTTAAGGGCCTTGAGATGGAGCCTATCCTATCACCTGGGTGAAGGAGGGAGAAAGTGGAAGACTGAGGCTGAAGACTCTTCAGAGAGACACAACATGAGAAGGACTCTCTCTGCCTTGTCTGGCTTTGAAGATGGTGGGAGGGACCCAGCCGCCAAGGAATGTGGTAGCCTCAAGCAGGGAATGACCCTTAGTTGATAATCAGCAAGATAATGGGGAGCTTAGTCCTGCAACCACAAGGGACTGAATTCTGTCAACAACTGGAATGAACAGGAGACAGATTCTCCTCTAGTGTTTCCAAAAGGAACACAGCCTACTGACACCTTAATTTTAGTCCAATGAAACCCGTATCAGAATTCCGATCTGTAGAACTGTATGATAATAAATGGGTGCTCTTTTAAGCCACTGAGTCTGTGGTAATTTGTTATAGCAGCAACAGAAAACTAATACAGTTACTGTGCTGAGAAAATATTATGAAAAGTGGTAGGGAAGAAGGCTACAGAAAGAAGAGTTCAGAAGCTATTGTAGTAATCAGGTGAGGGACAATGGTTTGGATAAAGGTGGTAGCCACAGATATGGAAAAGGATTCAATTCTAGCTGTCTTTCGAAGGCAGCACCAACACCATTTTCTGAGAGATGGGATATAGAGTATGAGGATGTGTCAAAGACAGCTCCAAGATTTCTGGCCCGAATAACTGAAAGTATAGAGTTTCCACTCATTAGGATGAGGAAGACTATGGGGGCAATGGGTTTGGGGGAAGCTAAAGAGATCCAGTTGGGGTGTGTACTAGACACTTCAGTAAAGTCCTAGAGTAAGGAGTTAAATACACAGTCTGAGTTCATGAGACAGGGCTGAGTTGGTAATATAAATTTGGAAGTCAGTGGCATGTAGATTGTTAAGTCATAGACGGGATGAACTCATGGAGTAAGTGTTGATAGAGCTCCCTTTGGCTGAACATTGTTCTATTGGAATATTTAATCCAAATATATGTACATCCAGTGAAGTAGTCAATGATATGTTTCAATAAGTTAGTTGTCTTTCCAGATTGCTTCCTTCCACGATGAGAGAAACACAGGACCACTAGAGCACGTGGAGATTTGGAAGTGGCACACTTAGGACAGGCGAGCACGACACTGAGAGGATCCAGACCGAAGAGACTTGGAAAGTAAGGGTAAACTTTATTAGGCGTTCTGCTAACTCCTTCCCCGCTTACATAAACAAAAATAAATAAATTTCTTACAGCAATCCATACTAGAAGCTGCAGCATACTCAGCACATTGGTACCGAGGTCATTACTTGCTTTGCCTTTGGAAAAACAGCAACATCAGTTTAACAACATTTTAGTTTCTTCAAATGCTACGACTCCTTGAGAAAGACTGGTGACAGGCAAACCTGAAATAGGAGAGCCACCCTGAAATGGGGACAAGCAGACTCAGATGTCTATTTTTTCTCCCCCACACAAAATGTCAACCAGAATGCTTAGAATGTGCCACAGAAAACTGTGCTAAGTGCTCTGTATGCGTCATATCATTTAATTCCTCACCACGATCCCTTGAGGTGTCATTATAATCACAGGTGAGAAAATTAAATTTTGGAGCAATTAAGAAACCTGTCCTGTGTCATTCTCAGAGCTGGAGAATGTCAGAGTCGGGATTCAAATGCAAGTCAGACCACTCTAAAGCTCTCTCCCTCTCTCTCTCTCTCTCTCTCTCTCAGCTGAATGCCATGGTGCACTAGTCAGTCACAAATCCTCCCGCTGTTAACTTTAATATACTCCTGAATCTTCCCATTCTTTCCCATTCCTGGACTAAGAGGTGCTTATTCCATGCCCTCTTTATTTTTCTTAATTAATATCAAGCATATACTGCTTTTCTTGTTCCTAGTTCTATTTTCTTCTATGAGCTACCGCAATGATCCCATTTGTGGCTCCTGTTTCTTACAAGATGAAGAGCATTGTCCATATTTTTCTATAGAATTCCTTGTTTTATATCTACAGCCTCACATATTCTAAGCCATTCTTCCCTTGCACGTTATGTTCCAGGCACATCAACTAGAATGCACATGCCAGAACATGCCCTATGCATCTGACCACTCTGACACGAATGCCACCCTTGAATAATTCCTATTTACCATTGAAATTCAATGCAGGAATCTTCTCCTTCATAATATCATCCTCCTGCAAACAAAACACATTTACTCTGTGCCATACATCAATAAAGAATATGCGTGTTCTCAAGAAACTACAGTATACCTTGGAGGCAATCACATAAACAAAATTAGCACTTAATATTCAATGTAATAAGAGAGTGTAACCTGGGAAATTCTAGGAATTCACTCAGTCATCCTCTCTGCTCTCACAACTTTCTTATTTCATCATATTAAAATTATCTGTTAATGATTCTAACACAATTTTATTATTTCACATTACAAAAGAGTTTTCTAATATTCTGTTAAGATCATACCAGAACTCTTTTGAAATGTAAATGCATGGATTAATTTATTGAGCAAATTTTATTTCTTTTTATGAAAAGAATATTCTTAAATTATATGAATAAAAGAGCAAACATAAAAAATAAAACCATAATACAATGAATGTAACTATAGTTAGAAAAATATTTATTAAAATTTAAAATGCAAAACATCAGTCTCTACAAAACAAAATGTTATTATGAGCTAATGTTTGTAAGTTGGGTTCTTGACTAGTGCTTAAATCACTCTGAAGTATTAATCCAGGACTGTTTAGTATAATATTAATATAATTAACTCTTTCACATCAGAATGGTCCATAAATGGTAGCAAATAGAAATTCAGGAGAGCTGTTAACTCTTCAAGTTTATAAATTGCTAAATCTTCCACATTTGTATTTTTGCAGGTAAAATGAACTCTAAGGGCCAGTAGTTAAAATTCTTTATCTGTATTTACTTAATTATATCAAATTGGCACTGTCTTTTGCTTATATGTGGACATATATCTTTTGTGTGAGATACAATTATTACCATATTATTTATTTCACATTTCTATAGTCATAATATATATGCTATATGATGCACATATTTCACATTTTCACATATCTATAATCTATATCTATGTTCTTTATATAGCATGTGTTCATATGCATTTCACATATTTAAATTTAAATTTGAAAACTTGCCCAAGTCTTCAGAGCTGACAACTTAGCAGAGCTAGAATCCTGTCCTCAGATTTGTCTGACACCAAATGATTCTTTGATCCTGATGAGAAGCATGAAGAACAAAAAGAATTTACCAAGAACTAACCATCTATTTAATGTTGCAACTTTGATCAGCATCCTAGTTTCTTAAAATAGTTAATATTCTATTCTATTTTTTTATACTAATGTGTTGAGAAAAACTTACCCTCCTTGTCAGTATTCCAGGTTCTACCAACATGGCGGACTAGGCTATCTTAAAACCTTCTCTCCTAATGAAAAGTTAAAATATTGAAGAAAATATGACATTTAAACAATAATAATACAGACCAAGCGCAATGGCTCATGCCTGTAATCCTAGCACTTTGGGAGGCCAAGGCAAGAGGATTGCTTGAAGCCAGGAGTTCAAGACTAGCCTGAGCAAGAACAAGATCTTGTCTCTACAAAAATATAGAAACATTAGCCAGGTATAGTGGCACAGATCTGTAGTCCCAGCTACTCATGCGGCTGAGGCAGGAGGATTGCTTGAGCCCTGGAATTTGAGGTTATAGTGAGCTATGATTCGGTCACTGTACTCTAGGCTGGATAACAGGGTGAGACTCTGTCTCTAAAAAGAAAATAATGAAAATAACAGCCAGGTGTATTGGCTCATGCCTGTAATCCTAGCACTCTGGGAGGCTGAGGCAGGGGATCACATGAGATCAGGAGTTCGAGACCAGCCTGAGCAAGAGACCCCGTCTCTACTAAAAATGGAAAAAATTAGCAGGACGCGGTGGCATGCACCTGTAGTCCCAGCTACTTGGGAGGCTGAGGCAGGAGGATTACTTGAGCCCAGGAGTTTGAGGTTGCCGTGAACTAGGCTGACGTCACGGCACTCTAGCCCAGGTGACAGAGCGAGATGCTATCTCAAATTAATAAAATGTGGTATATGTATATCATGGAGTACTATTCAGCTTTAAGAAACAATGGTGATATAGCACCTCTTGTATACTCCTGGATAGAGCAGGAACGCATTCTACTAAGTGAGGTATCCCAAGAATGGAAAGACAAGCACCACATGTACTCACCATCAAATTGGTATTAACTGATCAACACAGAAGTGCACATTTAAGAATAACATCTATTGGATGTTGGACAGGGGGGAGGGGGAGAGCGAGGAGGAGGGAAGAAGGGACGGGTATATGCATACACAAAGAGTGCAATGCACACCACTCGAAGGATGGACATATTTGAAACTCAAACTTAGGGAGGGAGGAGGGGGCAAGGGCAACATACGTAACCTAAACATCTGTACCCCTATAATATGCTGAAATAAAAAAATAAATAATAATAATAATAATGTAAATAAAATAAAATGCTATAAGAGATGAAAGAGTGAAAGAGAAACAACAATGGATAAAAATGATCATTGGGATGATAGTCACCTAATTTGAATAAGTTACAAGTAGAACTTCTTAAATATCAAAATAAATATAATAATTTAAAGCAAAGTCTCAACTTGAATAATTATAAGAAATAGCTCAGGAAATTGCCCAAAAGAGAGAAATAAGAGATAAAAAGATCCATCAGATGAAAGGAAAGTTACAGAACTTTGAAGACAGAATGAGCGATTCTAACATATGTCTAATAGGAGTTTCAGTGAGATAAAATAGAGAGAGTAAAGGAAAAGTGATACTTGAAAAGACAATGGTGGTCTTCTGATTCTGTGGCTGAAATGACTTCTGATTCCAGCAATAATGGATTTGCATAATTTGAACTAATAAATCCCATTGAAGAAAACTGACACGGCAGTGCAAAATACTTTTTGAAAAATTATTTCAAAGGCAGAGTACTAATAAAATAGTAAATGAGGTCAAGGGAGAAGTTCTGAAATTCTGAGAGGGAATCCGACATTTAGAAATTCTTTCTCCTGGGGGTGTTTGGCACATA